>JBBPQC010000034.1:0-58960 GCA_038092295.1 Leccinum arenicola | reverse complement strand
GGATATTGGTTAGATCTGGTTAGGAGACAAACAATGTTAGGGGGGGGGAGGGGGGGTTAGGGATATTGGGGAAGACATTGGTTAGATATGGTTAGAATTCCTGCTTTGTTAGTTCTGGTTAGTGTACCTGGTCCTTGATTACTTGTTAAGTTAGGACATTCTGAGATTGTCAGAGGCGTCAAGGAATAGAAGGTCGACGTCATGCATGTAGGATATATTGTCTGTGAACAGATTAGCAACTGGGTGATATCATAAACAAATACACACCTCATGCACTGAATACTCATCTTGGCCAGGAATATTGGCAATGATCGCAAGGAAACCAAAAGGAGAGTGAATGGATAGCTCAACTTTGATTTGTCGGATAGACAGCCAGATGAACCATTCTTTGATAACAGTACCCAGAGCATTGTCCATGCAAGAGCCAGAGCCAAAATCCCAAGCTGAAAGGAGCGGCTGGGATCGCAAGCTTTGTATGGTGGTGTCTTTGGGGCCTGGGGCCTGCCATTTTGGATGCTCCTCAATGGTGACCATGAAAACCAGATCATGAGGTTTCTGAGCAGTTTGCGGGTGTCGGAGGGGGAGACCGTGAAACACATTTCTCCAATCCATTTTGGGGTGAGAAGGTTGTGGATGTTATCCTCAATCAGAAGCTGAAAATCAATCTGGAACCCTGGTGTGTTTCCGGCCAAGCGATGGCAAAGTTGAACATGTGGCAGTCTTGACCAACGGTACCGACGAACTCACCGACACACGGGAAAAGGATAGCAAGAACCCTTCATGCACCAACGAGGGTTTCATAACCAACAACTTCTCTGAGTCCTCGAGGTATATAATAAACCTGCAGAGTGAATCAAACAATTAGCAGTACATTATTTTACATGTTGAATGTGACTTTCTTCATGGTTGATCGTGGATGTTCTGCTTGAAGTTCTTCCAAAAGGCACTCAAATTGATGAGGTGCAAATTGTTCAACTGACTGTTGTATTGAAGTTCATCTGTGTGCGGAGGTGTGGTCTGTGGCGGTGCAAACCTGAACAATGTCAAGTGGTAGATCAACGAGGAGAGAGAGAACGTAGGCTAGGATGAAAGTTAGATTTAAGATTCATTGCCATTTCATAGCCAAAATGGAAGTGCCCACCAATTTTCCCATCTTGCTCATTGTGGACAGTTTTCTTGTGGCCACACTGCACTAATTTAACTGAGTGCTTCTGCTGCTCTTGCTTGTTTTGCATCCATTACTCTTGTTCTGGGAGGGTGGCAGGGTTTGGGTTAATTGATAAGCTTTCTGTTTGAATTCTAAATGATGTACATCAATTAAAACGAGGTTATGGTCAAAAGGGGAGGAGTCACTGGGTTGGGCTGGTTCAGCTTGGAAGTTGATACAACTGGGCATTTTGTATTATGATTCATAGGGAACCCTCTATTCTTTTTCTTTCATCTGTCTTGTTGCTTAGATATAACTCCCTTGACTCATCCTTTTTCTTGTATGAGTAGTCATCCATATCTTCTTAGACTCATACATTATGGATTACCTACACATTCCATACCCTTCTATAGGGTTCCATGACACCACATTTTCCAACCAATTACCAATCACTCTTCGATTTATTCTTTTACCTATTTAAAGCATCACGCCTTCAAGATATTCCTTTTTCCTTTAACTTTGACCTCCTCGAGTATCCCAGATATGTCATGGAATATACCTTTGCCACTTGAACTCTCTAAGTGACCTCATCCTGCACTTGAGTGGACGCTTTGACTATTAGAAGCCTCATCATTTAGGCTATCAAAAGTCGTCTCCTTTTACTTGTCTCAGAACTTCTGATCCCTTGATCCTCAGAAGCCTTCATCGTCTTGATCCCTCAACCCTCAAGACCCCCTTCATCTTATTCCTCCCTTGTCATCTGACTTCCTCTCGAGAATACTCTTGATCCTACCTAGACCAAGTGTAACAGTTACGCCATTCAGCAAACCCACGGCATCCGGCTTCATCAGCCTTTCATTCTGCATACTCTCTAGCAGCTTTGGCATACATGATATCAGCAACGAGATCATTGGGAATAAGCTTATCCAACAATGCCCTTTGCCACTGAGTGACCAGATCTTCCATGTGTTTATGTGAGAGAAGCCATCATCTGTCACCTATGATCCAGTGCTCGTAATTGAGCATGTTCAAATTTCCTGTCAAACAGTTTCCAGAAGCATCGTAATAGGGAACTCATCTCCAAAGTAATGGTTAACTCTCTTCCAGCAGCAAAATCCCAGGGTTTCCAAAATTGGTCCCTTTGTGGGTACTACCATGGAAAGCTTCCATGAAATCAAAAGGTTCTCCTACTAGCTCCTCATCACCTAAGAGTTCTTTGACTAGTTTATAGGGGACTGGTGTTTCAAAGTCTCCCCTACACCATAGATCTGTAGTGTATCTAATGGATTAGATTATGACATGTTTCAGCTCATGTATGTTGAATGAATCCCAGACATTGTTGAATGTGGTTTTCAGAACAAGAAGTGGCTTGTTATCCATGCCCGTTTTAGGTAATTACGTCTTTCACTTCTCAATGCTTCTTGACATATTTCTTACACCATGATCTCATGACGGCTAGCAGCGGGTACCCACAATGTATGTATAGATTGGATAATTCACATACAACTTTCAAGTAATGCTCTAATTCACTCGAGAGTATGGCTAGCTAGAATAGTTCCCCAATGAAGGTACCACATTTGATATCTTCAGGATGAGCACTATCCTATGGGATTCATCTGAGATGATTCAGAGGTTTACGATATGGTTTATGTTGAATGGAGTTATCCAAATCAATATAGATCCAAAGATCAAGTATTGCCAGTCCATAACATGAATCTTCCTAGTTGGTCATTGAGATAATACTTGATGGGACAAAACCCAGGGTAGTTGTCCACAACAAGATCATTTCTGATGATAGCAAAGATGTTGTTGATGTATCTTTTGTAAAAGAGTACACCTTTGGGAGATGGGACTGTATCAGCTCAAAAAAGTTGGCATACAGATTGGCAATATCTGGTGAACACATGACTCCCATAGCTAATCCACACACTTGGCAATAGACTTTCCCATTAGGACCTTTGACTAAAAGGTCTGTCATTGCACATGCAAGCAGTTTTGTGAAAATGTCACAATTAAGGTATTGGCCACTCTCATGTTCTTCATTAGATAATCTCAATTTAACCAGATTTTTATCAATCTTCGGTATCACATAAAACTTAGTAGCTAAACATTAAATGTAATGGATACATTTTATATATATAGAGAGTACTGGACTATATATAATGCAAAGAGAAATGCTGTTTTGACATTGAGAGCTTTAATGTCTCAATTCCCTAATGTTGCTAATGTAAGTAGAAGTCAGACTGTCTTGAAATGAGTGACAGGGAAAAGGTTTCTTCAAAATCTATTCCATAGATATGTGTAAAGCCTTTAGCAATAAATTGAGGCTTTTATGATCATCACTCTGTGTTACATCTTCCTGTGATGGGTTTTCTACCTGCAGGTAGATCCACAAGTTCCCAAACACTATGGTCATGAAGAAATTTTAACTCTTCTTCCATCAATAATTGCCATTCTTTTTGTTCACTTAGTGGTAGTTTCTTTACATCTACCATCTACACAAAAAATATCCAACCCTTTTGCTAGGCACTATGTGAGTAATTTTTTATGTTTTTACTGACCTTGGTAATATATTTGCATCACTCTGAGAATGGTCACCATATCTCGGCGAAGTCTAATGTCTGTGCCAACCTTGCCTTTTGTGCTCTGATAAAAAAATCACCAAACCCTTTCCCTGCTCCTTCATTTACCAAGCCTTTCACTTTGCCAAATGTCCAATCATATACAAGGTCTTTTTCTACCAATAACACAATCATCAAGATCAACAAGATCAATTCACTGGCCATAACACAATAGCAACACTACCTACATTGCCAGTTCACCTGATATGCACAATGAAGTGTGGCACAGGTTAACTCAACTTTTACCATAGGACCTTGCTTGGGCCATTATATAGTCCAGTAAGTTGACTACTTTATTATTGTATTATTGGTTTGAAATTGATGCTCTTCAAAGAGCCATTCAAAAAAATAGTCTGATTTTTAGACATTCAATATACAAGTTGAGAATTCATCAACAGGTAAAGATACACACACATAGGAATGGGGTGCTAGCAGCAACAGGTGCTGGTCCTTCCAGTCTCAAGACTCGGATAGACACACCATGCAACCCCGATTTTGAAGGCGAATCCAGTTGCACACATATCCCCCACTGTATAGACGAGTTTTCCAGTGCCAGGGAAAATGGTAATGATAGCTGATGTTTCGACAACCATTTATCCACTAAACAACTCGAAACAGACGCTCACCAAATGCTTGCTCAATACTCCAAGTTGTTCCAATCATATCGGGGCACTTTCTCTAGAATCTCCCCTAATGGCCTCAAATTTCAAGATCGACCCACTGATATCTCTGAATCCCCTCCAATGCTTGACCCCCAAGCATGCGCTCCATTTGTCTTGCACCAACATTCTATCGAAAAGGTACTAGAGCTCGTCGATGCTATCCAGAGCCAGGGAAGCGAACAGATTCAAGATGCTAGGCGTAAATTGGTCCTAGAGATACAAGCTCATCAAGCCCATCTAGATCAATTAGTTCACGGAGAGTGGTTCCGCCATCGTTTGAGGCACATTCAAGTGCCACCATCATGGGAAAGGGAGCTCCCTTGTGTCGTCCAGCCAGGTAATCATTTTGCGTAGATCTCTACATCATACTTGTTCTGATTTTTTGGTGACAAAGTGCTCGTAATAAACAATCACTCATCCCTCCATATTCCAGAGTGCTTATCTTCTTTTCAAAGGTCCTGCTCATGGCTGGTGGGCATTTCCATTCAAACGATACAATGGTATCATACAACGTTCCAACACGAACCATAAGTTAGGTGGGTCTCGGTGGAAGATGTTTTATCTTTGCTTTGTTGACTCTAAAGCAGGACACTTGGAAAGCACCTTCATGAAGACATTTTGTAGAAGGGCCAACCTCCGAGCACTAATGGCCCGTGATACACTCCCAGAGGCATTAGAGTCATTTCGCCCTCTTATCGGCAAATACTTTGGGTCCACACTGGATGAGCCAATAGACAGTGGAGCACCACCCACAGCAGCACAGATTCTGGACGATTCTATTTATCAAGCACTCGTGGAACACCTTAGTGCAATGTCTGCTCAGTCTACACCAGGACGACTCATTCAATATTGTCAGCAGATCGAGTTGAAGGGCGAGATGTTTACAACATCCAATCGAAATGCTGGAGATAGTCTCATCCTATTCAAAAACGATAAAGGCACGACATGGTTTGCAGGACAGATACAGAGTATTTTCATCCACACTCGCAGTCAACCAGAAACCATAACTGAGCACTTTTGCGTTGTCCGCTGATTCCAAGAACTCATGGAACACGAGATCATTCATGACCCATACCGATCCTTCAAGCTCCTCGAAACATGGATTTATTGCAATGATTTTTCCCCAGGTGTGACCATCATTCAACCATCTCAGATCATCAGTCATTTTGCCTCTTGTCCATACAAGCTTGGAAATTTTGAAACAGGATATCGGGTAGTGGTATCCCTAAACCGGGTGAGTTGATACTGATGCTCATTATCTGCAACTGAAAGAGATACACAGAACTGATTCAGAAAGCGAGGTGCTCTGAAATCGGAAGCTCGGAGAATCTCGGAAAGTCTCGGAAACAGAATCTCAGAATCTCAGAAGGAAAGAAAAAGAAAAAGGAAAAAAAAATCCTTAGTACTTATGTACACCAGTGTTTGGAAAGCGGAAAAACTCGGAACAGATCATCATAATTTTGTGACACGCAGGCAGCGGTTACCGTACCTGCCGTGCAGATGGCACATACGAGTAATAATATTATAGTACTACTCATGGCAATGGAATGGCGAACGGTGGGGCCGCCGTCCCTTTTATCGTCTCCTGCTTTCTCGACCAAATCGGCTGAAATTGTACCAGCGAGCACTGCTCTGGATCTGCGTTGATTGCTGCTCTGAAGCCACGCTAGGCTGCGTTGATTCCTCTATATCTCTTTGGGAGGCAGGTGAAGATTGAAGAGGGCCCTAAAATATGTTATCAATGCCTGATCGATGACAAGTTGGAAGAATGAACGCGAGACATGAGTACAGATCAAAAAGGAGACGTGAAAGGGAAGGAAACATACTAAGTTTATGGTTGTACAACTTGACGGAAAATGGATGGACACAGGTGCAAAAAATTAAGAGTGACTGAGATATGAATGGAACAGGGACCAGCCTTTGAGTATCGCCACTCTATGTCTCATAGGCATTATGTAATCCAGCCTCGGTTCTACTTGAAGAAAATGTGAAGTTGTCAATCCCAATTCAGAACTATCAACGTGGCAATGAAAACATGTCATCCAAACCACATTTAACTTGTCTATAATTCGGTCTACCTACGAGAAATAGATACAGTAATTTATTTTTGTGACTATATTGTTTCATTGTGTCGTCGACTAGACCTGAGACTGCTAGATAACTTATTATTCCAACTTCAAATCCGACTTGTGCACACCAAGGTGGCTCGCGCCTCTACCAATGCGTCGTAGATTGGACAATTATATCACGCTTTCCCACCCTCACAAACAGAGCTTTGCCTCTAGTGTCAACCCTTCTCAACAACAACTTTATTTATCTATCCTTGGTCTCAAGAGAGCAGATTCAATGCTTCAAGCTATTCCAAAGTCCAGTTTTTGCCAAGTCTGTTGAATGCACTTTTTTTACTCCTGGCACCACAGCACACCTCTCTCAGGTTCATGTGCAGCCAGGGCAACATGAAGTCTTTGTTTTCATGGTCACCATGGCATCTGTTGGGGTGACAAAACTGTTATATTTGATTGCTTACATCCTGATCCATTTTCTATTTGCTAGGTGGCTATGATTGTTCTGTCCTGTCTTCACTACACCTTTAAGCTGTAAACATTCAATGGTGACATGGGGAGGTTTTCCTGATGAACTTGAACTTGAAAATACTTGCTAAGCTGCATAGCTGATATGAAACTAATAGTATATATTCTAGTGATGTGACACAGATTGGCAATCCTTATAGATGGACAATTTCAAAGACAGAGGAGTGCTTTCTCAACTGTTGGCAACAAGATGGCATGCATAAAATGTGATTTCCTCCCAAAGCTTTTGAGATATCAGTAAATAAAACTATAAAAGCTCGCTCACATGTACAAGCTTTGTGAGATCATTGTGGATTTTGGCCACTATAGAAGGTGAAAAATCAGATTTGTATCAAACAGATGTCATAGCCAGCTGACTGACTGCACAGACTCAGAGCTCGATGAGGTGAAGGTACAAAGTGGTTCAAGAACTCTCCTCTCAAAGTTTGGAGAGGATGTGGTTACCCATTAATCCTTGTAACATGGTGCCATGCAGCTAGCACTACTTAGCTCTAAGCCTCACTCATATATTCACCAGCCTTGTTAGCAAATCATACAATAGGAAGGAGTTCACAGCTCTGAGGGGAGGTCACAGTGAAAGATTTGTTTACTTTGTTGATCAGGGTAAAAAATTCACTATATTACATATGTGTACCAGATACAATGGCAACAGAATATGAGGGAGCAAGTTGGTGTAAGTAGATCCTACTTTATTCAAATTCTAATAACCATTTTTAACCTTGATGAGCCTCAGATATATTAGATAGATCATTTGTGAGCATAATGCCTCAGGCAAACACAGCATCAAGTCTGGCCAACACCCATTCATCAAAGACAGGCATCTCAATGAGCAAGAGCGAGGAAAAGTAGAGGCACTACTTCTCCAGAGGCAACTGAGAGAATGTATTGCTGGATGGACTGGTGATTGCGCCCAGTGACTTCCTTGAGTTTTGAGATACCATCAGGAAAAGGATGATACCTGACTGGTGTTTACAGAATGCTAAAGTGATAGTCAATTTCCTCTTCTTCTACCATGATACATCATTGTATATCATGGTCCCAAGCCATCCTAAAGAAATGGTTGAGTGGAGAAATGGGCTGGGTCCATTGTCCGACCATGGCCAGTCCCTCCAGAACGGCTCATAAACTCCATTCAGTCTGTGACACTTTTGGGGTCAGCAGTGATGGCCTTGAGAGTGTGCCTGGCAGTTCAAGGCTGTTCATGAGGGGTATCATCCCTGAACTCCTTGTACATAGCAGTAATATGAGTCATTTTTTTTCCTAACTGCAACTGTAGACTAAATCATTTTTTGTAGGGGAATGTTATTGGCTACTTGGAAATCAAGATTTTTAAAAGTGTTCATCAAAATTTCTGGTATATATATAGAGACTTCAAGGCAAGCTATCAAACAATACTGCAACCAATGTGGGGCTATAGAGTGCCGCTATATGTCATCCATATACACTTTGACACCATTCTATTGACCATATTTCAGCTATTGTGTACATTACACTGGGAAGAACAGGACCAGTATGAGGACTACACTGAAGTTTGACAGCAGAATATACTCATTCTGGAAAAGCAAATTAACTTTCTTGTCCCCAAATTCCACTTATCAGCATACGTCAATAAATGTCAAACTTCATACTCATTTAACTTTTTCCCAGGGGCCTGGGTTGGATGGATGCACAGAGAGCAGAGAGGTTGGGCAAATTTCAATCTGGTCACATCCAGCACAAAGAAGAAGCAAGATGAGATACATTGGTTATTCCAATTGCATCAGGAAAAGTGGATTATAATATAGTTTCTATAAAATCTCTATTGTAGCACAAATAGCAATGATTGCCATAAGCTGAAAAAAAAATCAACCTCTTTTCTAAGCCTCTCTTTATTTCATTTGATATCTTTTAAAAATAGTCTTTGATGTGGCTTTAATCAAAGGTTAGAGTTGAGGTGGTTCTTTACATGTTTCACTATTGTTGACTATTTTAGAAACTGCATTAAGATATGGTTAAAATGTTAAAATATCACAATTGGCATTTCAAAGCTGGGCATTTCAAAGCTGCTTGCAATTTCACCAATCACTACCATATTAAATAGAGTTAAAAACATCTAGTCACTGTTATCGCCATCTGTTCCACCACTAGCCCCTGCCCTGCTACCCTCCTCATCAACAATAGAACTTCCCTTTTGCTATGTTCTCCAACATCACAAAATTGATCCTTCTAAAATCAAAGGTTATTCATGTTATGGTCATCACTCAATGGCATTTTGAATGGTAGACCAAAGACCTTTTGACCATCCCCTTCAACATCTCCATGCTCCTGCCATTTAGTGAAAATAGCTTGAAGTCAAGGTAATTTGAACAATAATATGAAAACAAATACCTAGGCCTGAACTGTATATTGGAAAAGTCCAATGTGATATTTTTAGTGATGCCCAATAAAACACATTCAATCTACAATAACTTCAATGGAATACTTGTTAGCTATAGAAAAAACACCTGTCAACTTTACTCTAGATGCCATGGCCAAGATAGGCACTCACATCATCTTTATCCAATAAGCCCTGCTCTTTTGAATCAGAATCCACGTCACCTTCAACCTCCCTATCCTGTGGATTGTATGAGTCTAAATGAGTAATGACTAGGTACAAATGAGCAAATAATAATGACAAGATAAAAACAATATGTCATACCTCAGCAACCACGAAAAGTGGGAAAACACTGAGGGCAAAGCTGATGCAAGCACTTGTACTTAAGTAACTAAAAAGAGAGATAGTGGCGGGCCAAGATAGCAGCCAAGTGATGCAAAAGGTAAAAGAATGTCTAATGTCTATACTGGCACCCCCTTCAGGAGGCCGCTAGTCCGAGTGCCTGTGAAAGCCGTGTGTGACTAGGTCCAGGTAAAGGTTTCATAAAGATATCAGCTACATTCTTGTGGGAGGGTAACCAAACCAAACAGAAAGTTCAGTGGAAGAGTGCATGATCAGACTCAAGTTGGGTGAACCCAGATTGAGCACAACATGTGCCAGACGGATGTGCAAGCATTGCTCCGTTCGAATCCCTTCAGTTGTCACATGTATATTTCTTCTTTGAGAATTTCCCACAAGAAAGCACATTTCACATTGAAGGTGTTGACTTCCCAATCGTTCTGACAGGCAAGCGTGATAGGCGAGTGCAATAAGGAGTCGAATGGTGGTGGGTTTGATGACTTGGGCAAACATAGTGCTGTAATCAACACCGGGGATTTGAGAAAAACCCTGGACAACAAGATGGGCATTGTAAATAGGCCCTCCTTTGTTGTTGTTCTTGAATTCCAATACCCATCTACAACTGATTGATTTACATCATGTCATCCATTGTATGTATCTCCGTTTTCATCACCATAAGCCATTGTGTATGATTGGGTCACCCCATGGCTTGCTCATAAGTAGCTAGAGGGATGGACAGTCATAGTAGTCAGGTGACGATGGATTTTGAAGCCAATCACTTCTGATGGCGATGTGTGCTTGCTCTTCAATGACGTGAGCCTGTTCCTTATAACGATTCCAGCTGCCAGGTCTGAGATGTCTCCATTTTGTTCAATGGCCAGCAGAGAGTTGATGTGTTGGTTCTCACTCACCTCGTCCGACAAGATGGGGGCAGCATCAGGAGATGAAAGAAGAAGGGGAGGAAAAAGTGTGGCACACTCACGAGTGACACGAAGCTCCTCCAGGCGAGCTTTGGCAGTGGCAAGATCCTAGGTTTGAGCTTTGCTGATAATGGTCAGATGGTGAATGTGCCCTGAATGGCGAGGCACCACAGGCAGAGAAGCAGGAGCGGGACTAGGAGAAAGACTAGTGAGGGCAGAGAGAGATGAGGCTGGGGAGACAGGAGTAGAGATGGAGACTGGCACGGTACTAGGATCAGGTGGGGTATGGGGGTCCAGATCATCCACCAAATCCTCCTCATCCTTGTCATCCTTAGGGTCCAGCAAGGCAGGGAAGCTCCTCATCAAAGATAACATCACGAGTGACAAAGAAGGCACCGTTCTCGGCATCACAAAGACAATAACCCTTTGTGCCATCAGGGTAACCCAGAAAGATGGCATGACGCGACTTTGGTCCGAGTTTGATTTGAAGCTCAGTGGGGATATGTGCCCAACAATGTGACCCAAAGACGCAGAGGTGGAAAAGATCAAGTTTGACACCATTCACCATCTTGTAAGGAGTCCTGCCCAGAGGTAGCACCACGGACTCCATATGGTTCCACAGATAGGCAGCAGTGAGAACAGCCTCCCTCCAGAGCATCAGGGGCAGACCAGCAGCTTCGAGTATGGCGAGTGAACACCCTTCAACAGTACACATTGCACACTCAGCCTTGCCATTTTGCTGATGGGCATAAGAGGCAGCAAGCTGTCAAGAGATACCCACATCTGCCAGTGCAGCGGAGAAGGCAGCACTGATGAATTCACCACTATTGTCAGAATGAAAAACCTTTGTGATATGCCTGGCATGATTTTCCTAAAGTGCACAAACCAGTTTCCAAGTGTTGAGTGCCTGATCCTTGGTAGTGAGCAACTGTACATTGAGGAGATGGAAATAATCATTCAGAAAAATAATAAAGTACAGTTCACTGTGCGGGGTGCAAACCAGAAATGGACCACAAAGATCAGAATGGATGTGGTCGAGCAAGGAGAGAGTACAAGGAGATGCAGACAGGAGTAGGGCTTGCAAGGATGCTTGGCAATGATGCAAGTCTTGCACCATGATAGTGGTTTGGAATGATCTATCTGTATGCTGGTAGCCATGATAGGTGTTGTAAATCACTAGTCTAGACCAACTGACTGCTCACAGTCCAGACTCAGAGCAGAGACCAGCCTCTCTGACACACTGGACTAGAGACTGGACATACCAAAACCTGGACTAAGGTCAGGTGACTCACCCCTTAGCCCTCAATGCCCAGAACATTATTCATCATATTGTCACCATTGTCATTCCATTGCTAACCACTCCATTATATCATTATGTAGACATCATGGTACTTAGAATGTATGTAGTAATGCCTCATGTAGTCTGGATGTATATAGATTAGTCCTATTGTATCAATACTCAAGCTGGTCATAGTGGACCCAGCTTTGACCTCTTGAGCTTTACACCAAAGTCCTTTACTAAGGCTTATCCTTCATTTTTTCATCTTTCCAAGTGTCGGTGTCAGCCCCTGAGTGGTAGTCTGCTAGTCCACTGGACTTTGGTTTACATTAATAGGGAGTCGCTGGACTAGCTCCCCTCCAGGGTGCTCTATCCTGGCATGCCATAGTAAGTTGAGCATTGTAGGAGTGTGCGCCACTGCAGAGATCTCCATCAGTAAAGATAAGGTTGAGGTGAGTGTAGAGGGATGAAGGAAGCAAAGATCCACATGACAGAGATTGTTGATGATGGGTAGAGTTCCTAGTGTTTCACCTTTGTAGGACAATTGACAAATGCTGGCAGAGCCTTTGAAAGTGCAATGTCAGCCCCATTGCAGCATGTGTCCCATGGAGAGAAGATGAACAAGTAGGCATGGAGACAGTTGTGGAGCATGACAGATACTTTGCATTCTGGAGCATAAGTTATGCAATGCAGGTGCCTCACCCAGTCGTTGACAATGGCCCATGGTTTGCAGTTCTGATGGCTAGGTTGTCTTCCTCCCTGAAGTCCACAAAGTACTCTCTGTCGATCATGAGATATGAGGTGCTGCTAGAATCCAGGAGTGTAGCAAGAGGAGTTGAAGGTGTGGGGGTAGCAATGGCTATGCAGGAAAGTTCATGTGGCCAATCAACAATGTGGTCTAGGGCAGGCAGCAATGTGGTGGAAGCAGTGGCTACAATGGCTGTGGCAACCTCAGGTTTAGAACTCTTACCCTGAATCCATGCTGGTGCTTTAGTCTCCATCCTCCGCTAGACCAATAGCAATGCTTCAGATCATGATTGTCGGCTCACGGCAAACTGGTACACAACAGGTTGGCACATCTCACTCCCTTCAGGTTGTTGCAATGCATGTTAAGACCAGTAGCAGAGTTTGAGTTTAGAAGCCGACACTCCCTGCACAAGCACTATATTTGTGTATTCGAACCTGGGGCCTGCCAGTTTCCACTTGCCAATGATGGCATTCGCTTTTTCTGTAAACAGCCTAGTGACGTCATCAAAGGTAAGAGGCAAGGAGGAAGTGGAAGTGCTGGTAGAACCCTGTGGACCTGTAGACAGACTGGGTCCAGAGCTAGGTGGACCGGGGGCAGCTGACATGCTGACGGTTGTAGAGGGAGCAGAAAGACAGCTCATAGTGAACTCTTTAAAAGATCTGCCATTCAATGACCTCTTGGAGGTCTTGCAGCAACTTGTCGAGAATGGCTCATCATTAGAGTAGGTGACTCCTTTGAATGAACCTGCAATGACCGTCTTTGAAAATACCAAGAGACCATGGTGCATCATCAGCATCCTTTAATTTTTCTAAATGAACCTGTGTACATAGTTCATATTGGGAAAGCAGGTCTTTTCACTCATAATGTTCTGATATGTCAGAAAAACCGAAAATGTATTGTGATATCATGCTTTTGTCACACTTTTACCATAATAATATTTAAATGTTATTGCAAACTATTGTAATGCTATCAAAATAGTTTCACCATTTGTTAATGTCACAATATCTTGAGGTGATTTTGACCATTGAAATACAAATGTAACTATTTTGATGGCATTACAATAGTTTGCAATAACATTTAAATATTATTTTAGTTAAAGTGTGACAAAATGTGACATCACAATGCATTTTTCGGTTTTTTCAACATAGGATGAGCCATTGCTCCCGGGCCATTTGAGTTGTGGCTAGCTCATTACCAATGACCAGAGAAGTTTTTCACCTTGATCTCTGCTGCCAGTCAAATTCTGGATCTCTGCAGGAATGATCAGGCAATTGGTCATGACATCAGGTGTTTGTCTAGCGTAACCATAGCAAATAGTAGGCTCGGCAAGGAAGCACAGGAAGCAGGTCTCCATGTTGTCATAAACACATTCCATGGCTTTGCACACAATTGTCTGTGTAATGAGGATTTAGAAACCTGCGAGCACATATTTTCCAGCTCCAACAGCACCTGTGAGCAGTGCTCATCTGCCTTTGTCTTCCATTGGAAACAGCTCCTGGACTTGCATTTTGACCAATGAGATTGCGACAAATATCTCGAGCTTGGTAAGATTTCTGTAAGTTAGGGATAAATTGGATTGATGCTTATATAATGCTAGGTTTGTTCTTGTACAATAATTGTGTTCAAGCATTGAAATTTATCAAGAAGCCTGTTGAATTTCAAAACTGCCACAAACATCAATAAGCAAGACTTCAAAGCATGCAGCATCACAGAGGCTCCCTTTTTCACATATACGCCTGCTAGGGAAGAGTGTGGATATGTGATATCCTTGAGGGTATGGGGTAGGGGTATTGTGAGGGTATGGGTAGGGGTTCAACTCTCGATACCCTCGATACCCTTGCATATACCCTCATATACCCTCTCAGGAGTAATAAATGTTGTTTTTTACATACTTAAAGATACAAATTATATGCATGTACTAGTCAGTAAATCATTTTGATGCTGAGGGTACTTGAGGGTACGGTATATACCCATACCCTCGCAGGGTATGGGTAGGGGTCTGACCTCAGATACCCCAGGGTATACTCACGCTATTGCCTAACACCTGCCAACTTCACAGCAGAGTCTGGCCTGTGCCAGAATCACCATGATTGTGCAAATATCATAAGTGCAGCATTCTCATCTGTTTGTCACAGATATGAACTCCAGCTCAATGTGGTTGAACATTTTGAACAGCATCATACTATTCAGATACATTGGGCACCTGATGATCTGGAGTACATCGCCATTGAGGACTATGCTAAGCATTGAGCCTTTATTTGTGTGGTTGAGGAGCTTGAGGGACTTGTCATGGAGCACCTTTTTGAACTTTCTAAAGCCAATTTAGCTGGTATAGGTTCATATGCTTTGTTTCTACTTTGTGTTTATCCTCCTAACAAAACTTCGCTATAAGATGCGTAAACACATCTTGAACAGTTAGAAGGGTATACCGGTGAGCAGCCAGATCATGT
Organism: Leccinum arenicola; assembly: GCA_038092295.1. Taxonomy (NCBI): domain Eukaryota; kingdom Fungi; phylum Basidiomycota; class Agaricomycetes; order Boletales; family Boletaceae; genus Leccinum; species Leccinum arenicola. Next base: position 43,850 of record JBBPQC010000034.1, on the reverse strand, counting down.
ACTGTGGAATGTGTTGAAAAGCACTGGGAAGACAGCAAATAAGAAGACAAGGACAAGGACAAGGATAAGAATGAGAATGAGAATGCCATCACTAATGTGGTTTATCTTATGGACTCTCTTGATCATATTGTCTAAACTTTATTCCAAGTCACACCTGGCAGCTCCCCATTCCTTTTGCCAGCAGTTCCAGCAGCTCACTCACTCGACCCCTATGCTTTGGCCCCATAGAAATCTCCATATCTGTGACACCTCAATTTCTGAATGGTTATCCACCATCCATTCTTCTTTCCTGAGCAACCATTCAGATGTTTCAATGAATATGTAACATCCTCTGGACTTTTAGTTTTGCCAACTCTCTCTGATGAGGAATCCACTTGCACATCTACGACCTCTACAAATGTTCGCATCGACTTTGTGATGCTTGAGCAACATACCTTTGTGCTCCCTTTGTCTCCTACCAACAACATCACACTGAGGAATCATGACTGCTGGACTCGAGCATTGCTGACCATTGAGTTACTTGTGGAGAGCTTTTCAGTTTCACATTCAGGCTGCATGTCAGGACCCTCAAAGCATGTGGTGAAGATGATAATTCCATTACCTGAGATCAATGGTCATGATGAGAGCACACACCATGCATATCTGGGGGCATTTTGATGAGTAGCTCTGACTCCAGCCATGGAACCCATATGCCCCACCACAGTAACAATATTCATCCCATTGCCAAACTGCTGCCAAGTCTACTAAGGGCAAAAGAAGAAAGTTAGCCCTGGTTTTCAAAGTTGCACAACTGAAGTGCACTCAGGTGACACCAGCTATTTCAATCTCTATTGGCTCGAACTCCACTGTTGCCATCAAATCTACAGGCAAAAGGGGAATGGCCCAGTTTTCAAAATTGGGCCACAAACAAAAGTCCTATTACTGCTGGTCTATCTCAACTGCCACTGTGTGGTGCAACATACAACCTCATGTGTGAAATGTATCCAAATACTATGTTACTCCCATAGGCTCCATTTTCTTGGTGGTAAGTAGTATTTAACTGTTGAGAAAGAGCCTGGCTTGCTGATGTATATAGACCAATCAACAACTTAATGAGTAGCACAGCAACTTTGGCTCTTCCTTGCCATGATTATTGATTTGTTGTTCAAAGAGTAAAGATAATACTATATAAATATGCACATGTGAACTTTTACATTTCCAACTCAGAATGACTTGGACTATATTATACTCAAACTGAATTTGTACCCAGTGGTAAAAAGCTAAACTACATAGTGACTTTCTCCCTCCAGAAGGTACCTGTGAAGCTGCTCTTGAAATTCATTGGCAAACATTCTTACCCAGGGAAAATAAATACCTCCACACAGCCCCATTTGAAGACACTTGTGTACCCCAGTGACAAAATAGCTCAGGTTATGCTATGTGGGTTGCACATCACTGACAAATCTGTCACACCCAAATCCTCCAGTTTTGCAGCTATGATGCTGTAGATGTCTCCACCCTCTCGGAATAGTGCATTCCAGAAATAGTTCTCCTAGTATGTGTTTTATTCACAGGGGGTTCACTTTGTTCCACTGCCGAGACACTCCATCAGTTTCGACAAGTGCTTGTTTTGAGAGGATCTGTTGAGTGTATGATCAAGTTTTTGGTAGCACATAACAAGTGGTATTTGAGTGATAGTGTACAAGATTGGACAATCTTATTGACTGTAGTGCAAACAAATCCTGGCCAGTGATCTTGGTTACCTGCTGTTGATGCAAATGATCAACTAGCATATGCCTGAGAAAGATCAACAATAGATAGCAGTTCAAACCTGTGATTCCATCAAGTGTTTATGTAGTTCTGACCATTTCCAACAGGCATGCCAATGTTGAAAATATGTAATGTACACAAATAATGTTATACACCTATTACTGTATTGCCAATGCTCAGTAATGGCTGTACCGAGTCTGGTACACACCCCTGGCTATCATATGAACCAAGAATTAAGTGATTCTGACCATGGCCCACAGAGATATAAGCATTTATAGGTGGCATGTCATTTTTGTGAACATGTTAAGAAGGTTATCACCTTGAATTAACCCTTGCCGGAAAAGAGTTCAAACTCAGTTTCCTCTCCCCCGATTACCACCGTGCCTCGGAACCTGACCCTTGGGAAGACAAAACTCTGAAAACCGATAACAGAGATTGGGAAGCAACTGACGAAACTTTCCACACTGCCAACTCCTGGACCCCGCAGATTTCCTAGGAAGAACTCGCTGTCTTGCACGAGGTACACGACCAAAACTTTGTAACCTACCTACAAGAGCAGGTCCATCTTATGTGGTCCGCTTAAATTCATTGCCTGACATTCCCGTCACTTTTGGAAATGAGTCCCTTGCTGTGCAAGAAACTATCCCAGTCCCCCATCTTCCCATAAAAGAAGAAGACCCTAATGACAATGATATAGGATTCGGATTTGAATACATATCTAGTTGGCAAGTGGCCTACTGAGCTCAAAAACAATCTCTTTGATTCCTTCGAAGGAAAACTTAAGGTCCAAGAAGTCAATATCGACCCCTACTACCTTTATGCGAGTCACATAGAATATGAGATTGAGATAAGCGATGGATACCAGCAGATACTCCATGTAAATAATGTTGGACGAGATGGCTCCAAGATCAATATACGACGACCAACTGCCCCAATCCTTGATGAGCACAGTGGACCTAGACACTCGACTCACCTTGCTCTACTCCGAGATCAACAAGCTGAAAGACCAGCTCAAAAATGCGAACGAAAGCGCCCAAAAGGCCTACAATCGTCTCGACCAAGAAAAAGAGGAAGCAGAAGTTGAAGCAACAACATCATCCTTGTCCCCCAAAACCTGCGCCTTCCTTGTAGCCCTTCATTCTTCACCAGAGCCCTCCTCAAGCTGGAAGAAGAGTGCCATAATCATTCCTGATCCTGAGAACTTTGATAGCACTTACAGTCGCTATGATGAATGGTGGACCAAGATGATGGCTTGGATTGAGATGAATCCCGAAACGTTCAAAACAAACAAACAAGGCAGTGTGGTGGTGCTCTCCAGAATAGGCAATATTGGAGAGAAGGACAAGAACGGTGCTGGTGCATGGGCCAGAAATGAGCTGAAAAAATGACGAGGTTGGGAAGAACATCAATACCCCAACCCCGATCAACTTGAAATACTTCTTGATGGACGCTTCTGAATTGGCAACGAAAAAGATATGGCCATTAGGAAACTCATGGACAAAAAGCAAGGATCGAAGGAGCGAACCCAGGTCTTCTTGACGACCTGGTTAGCACTTTATGATCAGGCCAAATGCGACTCCATGATGGGGATTGCACTCCTTGAAAGAAACAGCCGACAGGACATCATCAAGCACATGTTCCTGCAAGGAGAACAGCCAACCGATGTTTATAAGTTTATTGTGACCATTCAGAAGTATGCCAATGTGATCGAGGCCTTCGAAACCCGTTCGTCCTCCTTCCAACGTCAAGACCCCAATGCCATGGATATTGACACCACAGTAACTACTACTGATGTTCACAAGACATCTCTAGGATGTTACAACTGTGGAGGAGATGGACATCAGGTGAAGGAATGCAAGAAACTGTCGACAAGATGTAAAGATTGTGGATTTTCTACAGGCGGACATAGGAAGGAATGTCCAAAATTCAAGTTAAGAGAGACCGTATTGGGTACAGCATCTGCTCCTCTCATAAAACAAAAAATAGTTTACTAACAAACTCTCATACTCGACACCTAGATAGTGCTAGTACAAATTCTGTTTCTCCTTTTCTTCTTTTAATTGTTTTAATGTATTAGACAGTGATGTTTCTCTTGATTCTCTGTCATCTTGAAGTAGTATCCTACCAGATGACATAAATGAAGCCACGATCTCGAAAGAGTATGCTCCCTGGAAAGGGAGGCTTAATTTGGCTTACAAAGAAAATAAAAATAGTTCCCCTCCTCAGATCCCGACTGAGTGAAAAGTCCACACAATGTGTCCACGAATTAGTACTAAAAATAGACATAATTATGAAAAATAAAAACATCAAAGTAGCACTGTTGGATAGCAGAGCGAATGGAGTTTTTATAGATACCAAATGGGCCAAGGCCCAACATATACCCCTAAAACCTTTAGAACTTGTTGTACCAGTTTACAATGTTGATGGCACAGTCAACTCAGCAGGAGGCATCGCTTATACCACTGACCTAATCATTGATTTCTAAGGTCATCGCGAGAAAATCACAGCCAATGTGACCAATCTAGGACGTAACCAAATGATCCTGGGATACACCTGGCTATGCAAACACAATCCTTTAGTCAAATTAAATCAATGTCCCACTTCTTGCCGAGCATTGACTGCTATCTAGAGTCTCGATTGGACGAATCTGAAATTGACCACTCCTATAGAGTTCAAAAGGGTTAGGAAAGGAACCTTCCAATGGAATAGAACCTGAAGAAGCCTTCAAACTAGTACCTGAGGCATATCACGAGTATTTCGATGTCTTCTCAAAGAAGGCTAGCAAGTGCATGCCCGAAAAAAAAACGTGGGACCATGTGGTAGATCTAAAACCAGACTTTAAACCAAAAAAAGGTCAATATTCCCCTCAACCCTGTGGAACAGGATGAAGTCAAAGCCTTCGTAGAAGACCAATTGAGCAAAGGTTACATCAGACCTTCAAAGTCGCCTCAGACCTTGCCAGTGTTCTTTATCCCTAAAAAGAATCGTAAAAAGCGAATGGTTATGGACTATAGATATCTAAACAAGGGACCTGTCAAGAACAATTACCCTCTCCCCCTCATTGGTCCGATCATCGATAAATTAAAAGGAAGCAAGATCTTCACCAAGATGGATCTTCGTTGGGGTTACAACAACGTGAGAATCAAAGAAGGAGACGAATAGAAAGGAGCCTTCGTCTGCCATCTTGGCACCTATGAACCCACTGTGATGTATTTCGGGATGTGTAATTCCCTGGCCGTGTTCCAAAACATGATGAACAACATCTTTGCAGATATGGATGGGATCATTATTATTTATATCGATGATCTATTAATCTTTACAAATGGAGATATGAAACAATGGTTAATAAGAAAGTCTTACAGAGACTCACAAAGAACGACTTGTTTGTGAAAGCCGAGAAATGTTTCTTATTCAAGAGACACAACAGTTTTTTACTGCTTCCTTCTGGTAATGATCTCACCATTGATTTGTTCACTTTAGGCTGACTCAGAGGATCCTTTCCATTGGAAGAAAGGGCATACAGCAGCCTTTCATGTGCTGTCACCTGAACCACTCACACCAGTACTTCATCCACTTGAAGCAGCAAGCACAACAACAGATGTTGCTGAATCCATTCATGAGCTGTTTGTGATTGATGTTTGTGCCTTAGACTTTTTCTCCTTTCATCACTGAGTCCTAAAACTGAATACCGTCACCCCTGTTCATTGTCACAGGCAAGGTGGCTCACAGGAATTTGTTGGTTGAGGATCAGCCAGCTTTTGACCTCAACATTTCACAGTTCACTGCTGTCAACAGTTGATTTGCCTGTGATGCTTTTATTCATTGGACACCCCTCACTTAGCAAACACACGTACTCCTGACAAAGGTTCATCTGGAACCTCCTTTTGAAGTGGATCAACTCTATTATCTCTGCTAAGCTTCCATGAGACAACTTTCCCATGTTGCATGAGAAAGTGCAGAAATATATGATACATCATGATAACCACCTGAGTTTCTTCTGACCTGGAAGTCAGTGCAACAAAATTGGACATTGCATTCTTTTCACATGGCAACTCACCATGTCTATAGACAAAGCTGCTTGCATCTATGACATATGACGTTCAAAATGCACAAAAAGTCCGTGCCCGAGATTTCAGGAGTGCACTGTGAGAGATTTTTTAGCCAGCAATGTGCAAGAGTTCCCAATGAGAGTGCACAACGTGTGTGCTTTTCTGACCAACTTATCTTTAGTACTTGTACTGTCTGAATGACACCCATAATAGTATTAATAGAGTGGTTAGGTGTGCACAATAGAGACCAGTTATGAAATATGTCATATTCTGTGTGCCCTTTAACTTGTGTTGACTAATGGCAAGATGTACTAGAGTCTACACTTCCTGCATATTGACAAGGGCAACGGTGGGGTAAAGATGTCATGTCGGAGCGAGAGGACAGTGGTAGATGGGCAAACAGCAATGAGGGCAGCATGCAGCAGCACACAATGTGCACAATCATGGATGTTTGGTGGTTGCTTCCACATGCTGGGGCAAGAAGACAGGGAAATGGGAAGAGATGTGGTGGATGTAAGGAACGTCGTCGTCTTGTTGTGGTCTCATAATCTTTGTTGTTGTCATCGGCATGCTGGAGTGAGAGAAAAGGAGGAGAACTGGAATGGGAACAGAGATGGGGAGTTGGGAGATGAGGCCAAGAATGGTGATGGGGTAAGGACGTCATTGTCGTCGTGGTCGTCCATCTCATTGAGGAAAATTGTCATGGACTCGTGGATGTCACATGATTCCAGCACGTGACTCTGTCATCCACGACTCACCACCAACATTGGATCCTCTGCCCTGTCACATTCGATGACGACGACGTGTCGACACATCATCCCTGCCCTTGTCCTGGCCAGTGGCCTCATTCAATGCAACACAATGGTGCTGACACAACGATGTGTCGTCCTCACCCTTGACAACAACAAAGACGACACGACACCATGCCATGTCATTGTGGCACCAAAACAAAAACAGTACATTGTCATGATGGTGTGTCATCACGACATGATGACATGCTGATGCAATGGCATCTCGTCCCCATGCTCGCATCCCCGCCCTGGCTTCATCCGACACGACACGACGATGTGTTGATGCAACGGTACCCTCTTTCTCTCTCACCCACCCCATCCCACCAGACCTCGTCGTCCATGCCAACATGTTCGACTCGACGACAATGCTGACGATGTATTTTGAACATCATAATGACATTGCTGACACACAGAAAATCTTTGGATAGTTCCTCACTGCCTAGCTCTGCTTACTGTTGCAGACTGTCACTTTCACTTTCACTGCAGAAGTGCTAAATTAGTACCTGTACAAAGGGCCCTGACACCTCATTTTTCACATGACTCACAAAACAGAGACTCCTCTTCAACCCATTCCACATGATGAGGTCAACAACTACCAAAAGGCATGCTATCTATCCACTCCTGAGAGTGCTTGGCAGATCCTTTATTTCAACATTGCAAGAAAAGAACCCTCCATTGACTGTTTGCCTAACAACAAGGAGGTGAACATTTCTTGACACCACTTCTGGGTTGTTACTTTGCTCTCAAGCTCTCCATCCACTATGAAAAATACTATGAAAATTTGTTGTTCTGTACCCTTATGAGTCACATAACCCCCTTAGTAAATGTGACTTTCTTGAACAAGAACATGCTGGTCTCACTCGCGATAAAGTGTCTCACTAAGTCTCTGGCTCTCAGAAAATTGTTCACATTGCAAACATTACTCCCAATGCTGGTGAATTGTTCTACCTTTGCATACTCCTTATTCATAAACCAGCATCCTCCTTCACTGACATCTACACTGTTCATGGTGTGGTTCTACCATTTCACCCTGAAGCAGCTGTGTGTACTGGCATTTTCTCTGATGAAAACAAACACTTTGAAGCCTTCTTTGGGAAGATGTAGAATGTCATTGAACACCTGCTCAGTTACACTTTCTATTTTACCTTCTGATATTAGAAGATTACACTGCACTCCCTTGATGGGATGAATTTAATACTGGTACTCTTTGTGGACAATCTCCCATTGTTCTAATCATGCGAACAAATGCTCTGTCTGCCATGACATATGAATGTGGATGAACAGCTTATTATCTTTTCAGAATTCCAGTAAGTGATGACAACAATGACATATAGTCCTCCATTCCACTTCACTCTCCATGGGCCAACCTCATATGAGAAGCAAGTGCTATCATCTGGAACAAGCTTCCAATGGCAAACAAAGCAAGCTGGAAATGCTTTCACTAACTTTTGTATTGCATTATCAATAGCTTTGATCATCAATTTGGAGGCAAAGTCATCATTGAGAGTGGTGACTTCTGTCAAAGGTGTTTATAATCACCTGAGGGTCACTTGCTCAAGGGGTTTCTTTATTCTCTGATGTGAGGAGTCTTCCTTATGTCTGGGATCTGATAATGACAAAGTGGTTTAGAGACAAGTGTTTGTCATGATTATTGGTGACGAGTGAGGTGGGATAGAGAAAGTAGTCTTGTTCTTATGGAGGCAACCTCAATCCAATGAGGACTATGGCACCTCAACAAAAACAAAGGCTAGTGGAGGGAAATATATCACCAGAACAAGATAGTCTGGCTTATTCAGTTGCTGCATTCAAGTATTTATATTACTGACAGGTGTGCACAGACTAGCTTAGATGGTTAGCATTTGAAGGTCCAGTCACATAACTGGTAAATAACTGTAACTTAACTGAACTGTGACCGCTTGTAACTGCTTTAACAGTTTTGGTTATTATGCCTAGTTCCGAATAGGTGCAGTTAAGGTTACAAGACATCTTGAAATTTTCAAAACTGGACAAAAGCCAGTTATAGTGGCTGTGCTATTTAAACCCCTATATCCCCTACATGTCCACAATTTTTCCATATTTCTCCATCAAGATTTGACTTTAATATCAATATATTTAGATTTTATTGATATTCAGGTATAGATTGTTTATATTTCATCGGCATCATCACCAGTTGGCCTCAGAACTTGCTCAAATGGTAGATATGGGTGTTCTCTACATCCGGTATAGCCACCCCTAAGCATGGGAACCACTTCTTAACAAGTCCAAAAAATTGAATATTCTGGCTACTTCAAGCACATATTTGATAAAATCTTAATGGCTATACATATCTCGAGATCCTGTGAACCGATTAATGTAAAGAATATATGGACAGAAAGTAATGAGTGCGTGTGAAGTTTCGGGTACCACAGAACTGGTTATAACCAGATAGCAGACCAAGGAAAACTGATTGAAACCGGTTTGAACACCTCACCCTCACATAATCATTATCTAATAAGCTTGTCATAATAGCTGAGCATGACTAACCTGTTAGCTTCTTTATTACACAATCTCTCCACTGCCAGTAAGTAGCTCAATATTTCATTGATTCCACATCTAGCATATACCCTTTATAGGAGTCCCCTACCTCCACATTTCTTGCCCACTTGGCGACTTGCATGCTTCACTGCCCCCAAATATGAGACATCCTGCAGATTCCCACTTGGCACTTCACCACCACTCCCCGCCTCATCCACATATGGAACCTCCTGCCATTCTTGGCATTGTCCAACAGTCTCTCCATACTACGTGTCAACAAGGATGGCCTGGGAAATTCCGCCAATGTTGCGCTCTCTCCTGCCACCACCATGCCTTGTGACCATTCATGGACATTGAAGGTGATTGAGGCATGTAGGAAGAAGAACACAGTACAGCACCAAACCATCTGTGGTCTTTCACAAACATTGAAGGTGATTGAGGCATGTGGGAAGAAGAACACAGTACAGCACCAAACCATCATGGTCCCCCACACTCAGGCTGTTGAATCTGCTGCTCAAGCCAGATATTTTCTGGACGTTGCAGGTAAGCCTTTCTTTACTATTCCGAGTCTTTTCCTTAACTCGGATCACATTCTGAAATGTACTAGGCCCAAGTTGCAAAGGAGACTGTCAAGGCTCTGAGCGACCTTTGTTCCGAATCGCCCCCGCCTTTCGACTTGATTCATTTGAAATGAAAAAAATAAGCAAAAAACAGACTGTTTTTTTTCTTCCCTTAGTTATTGCTGTAATGAGGTTCTTGACAACGCCTGCATCAGCAAACTGTCTAAATTGCTCAGTTGAGGCAGGCCTGACTGACGAGGTGCAGCTCAATTCAGCATGTTGCAGATGGCCTGGCGATGGACGCAATCGCAGGAGGATGCACCCGAAAGGACACAGCATGGTGATCAACACTACAGCAAGTGGTTAATGGTGACAGGTGTTTTGACGTTGACGTGAGACACAGATGCACTCTTTGAAAGGAAGAAAAATCTATGTTGTTCACATGGTTCTCAAGTTGGCCAAGGAGGTTGGTAGAAAGAAAAGGCAAAGTTGCCTTTACATGATGTTAGTGTCATTACAAGAATATTACTTTTCGACTTACAGTCCTGCTCATATATGTCATATTCTGTAAATCACCAGTCTATCCGACTGACTGCTCACAGTCCAGAGCACAGTCTGGCATCACCTACACCTAGGACTAGAGTCCGGACATACCGACACTCAGACTAAGGTCAGGTGACCTACCCTCAGCCCTCCTCCTCCACGTCACTACATCACCATGTCATCACCACTATCATTCCATTGCTAGCCACTCCCTTATATCATTATGTAGACATGAGGTCACTTAGAATGTATGTAGGTAATGCCTCATGTAGTCCACCTGTATGTAGAATAGTTGTATTGTATAAATACTGGAGTCGGTCTTTGACCTCTTGATCTTTAAGCCAAAGTCCTGCGGTTCATATTTCCTCTTTTCATCTTTCCAAGTGTCAGTGTCAGCCCCCGAGCAGTAGTCTGCTAGTCCACTGGACTTCAGTGACATCAAGGAACCTGTGGGCTCCTATCATTGCATTATTGAGGCTGCAATCTCAGTGCAAGACCTCTCCTCTTTCCTCCCCTGCAACCTATTGAAAACAAACCTCATCAAGCATATCACATTGCACACTTTACAGTCTCTGAGTCAACGCCTTCATCATTGTTCCCCAACTGTTCTTGACTGAATTTGGAGGACTCTCACTGAGCTTGTGACAACTATAGTAACAAAATGTAAGTTATCGGCGGTTGGGTAGCGGCATCACCTTGTATTCAGTAGGCTCGAAACTGCTGCAAGCCTGACATGAACTATAATATCAGTAATGATAGACGGGTACAAATAATTCAACAACTTGCTACACAGGGCAGCAACATGCCACAATGCAACAATGATGACAAGAACCAAACAGAATGGGACAACAAAAGTTCTAAGTAGCAGACAGCTACCATAAGCATTCAATGGAGGCCACACAAAATGTTGATGTTGTCTATTATTGTTGTCATGTTTCAGTGCAATGGTGTGTCACATCAGGTCGGTGCCAGCTTGTCAAGCTGAAAGTCAAATGAGTGACCAGGAGTGATGGATGGGGAAGCCAGGGCAATTCGCAACTGATGGGTCTTTTCTGAAAAGTATATTGGTGAAATCTGCATTGAAATAACTCAAACTGACCACTATTTCCCTTAGGCCAGCCCAAATATATGCATGTTTTGACAATTTATGGGATTTGGGATTATCACCACTTTAGCACCTGTTTCTGGGCTCGCCTCCATGTGTCAGCTACATTCCTGCTATTACAAGAACTCCTCACTGGTGCGGGGACTTTCCAGTCCATTGTCCCTTTTCTCGTATTTTCTGAGTCAACCTTTGTGGTCCTGTATCTTCTGTTCTTTGAGTTGCGCTGATTATTCCCACAGTTGTGGCTGATTGTGGCTGCTAGTTGTTTACCAGTATTTACAGCCGCCACTTGACATAAGCCTTGGAGTCCTCTGTTCTGTTTCCCTTGGTTACTCACAGTGGACTCCAGTGTGATCATGGTTATCCCACTCCCCGAAGCTTCATTCGCTTATCACCTTCAGACATCCCTTCAATGTATTGGAGCTGTCATTGTCAGAGTTGGCACCACAGCGAATGAGACAGCTTCACGAGCCCTTGTTTGACCTAGATTATCCTAGATCACCCGTAGTTCTCTTCTGTCAGTCCAACATCAGTCACCACCATGGCAGCTGGTCAGCGCCAAAACAATCTATTTGCCAGAAACTTGTGTCCCGGACGACCGAGACTTTCAGAAGCATGTTAGACTTTTGCATGTGTCTCTGGCCATTCCTTTACGCAATCCTCTTCCTATACACAAAACACACGAAAGGGTGCCAAGCAGGCAAGAAGTGACTGTTTGATGTGCTGACCCTATCTTCTTTTCTTCAAGTTGTGATTACTTTTCCACACTTGTGGCTGATTGTGGCTTATTGTGGCTGCCAGTTGTTTGCCAGTATTTACAGCCACTAGACATAAGCCTCGGGGTCCTCTGTTCTGTTTCCCTTGGTTACTCACAAGGTCAGTAGCTCAATGTACTTCACTCAATATCATTCTTGGTTACTCACAGTGGACTCCAGTGTGACCTACAAGTCCCTTTTAGTGGTTATCCACCCCCACAAGCTTTCTGCGCTTATCACATTGGTGATGTCACAGTTCACTCATTTCCTCTGCAACTTGTACTACAGAGTAAAGCCCAAGATGCCAAGCTCAGAGCAGTCAGGCCATTTCGCTGGTGGATGACTCACTGCCTCTGTCATTACAGAGGACCTGTCAGCCGAACAGGCAGCTTCCTCAATGGCTCACTGCACCAACTCTGACTGTCCTGTACAGTTTCACTAACCTCGCTTGTCCAGATATGCCAGCAGAGCAGGAATGTGCTCCAAGTCGGAGTCAGCCTCTGACAGGTCTGCCACACATTCTTTCAGCTCAACTCATTTGGGTTGTTCCAAGATTGGCAAACCTGCCTACAATTTCAGCTCAGAAGATTCATGTCTAGACCACACAATGAAATCAAGACGAAACTTCAAAACTCTCCTTGATATCATTCGGAGCTTGTATTTCAAGCCTGAAGATATTTGTAGGTAGCACCAGATGGACCGTCGTTGACCCATGAATTAGGAAACACCTTGTTATGTTGAAAGCTTGTGGGGGTGGGATAACCACTAAAAGGGACTTGTAGGTCATATTGTGAGTAACCAACAATGATATTGAGCGAACTACAATATGCTACTGACCTGGAGTCCAAAGAAAAGACGATAGAGGTGTGTGTAGACCCAACCACAAGGGTCTAGAACCTCGAAGAGAAAAGTTTGATAGGGTTATCGACCATGGGGAATCATAGGCAAAATAGAGCGCTACCAAGTCTACAATGAAGTAAAAAAGGATGGAAAGTGTGTGAAATCACCAAAAGTAACAAATGATGCTGGGTGGAGAATCAGGGCTGTCACCATCTCCGTCCTGTTTCCAAAACCCGAGTAGTGTTCCGAAATCCGGTTGCCTGGTTGTACTAGTTGCAAGCAGTGTGACCAATCTGATTGCCAGTGCCTGATCCAATGAAATTTGTTAGCGATTTGAAGAATCATGATGCTGAGAACTTTCCAGTTGGTTGCAAATATATTTACATTGCCAACACAGGTAACTCTAGTCTCTGGCCTCTGTTTACCCATAGAATATATTATCCCTTCAAATTTCTTGAACAAGCGGAGAAAAATAGCTGGCACATCTGAAGACTGTCCTTATCTCACATACAGCATGGGGTACACTTTGAGGACTCTACATGAAACTCTCACTTAGTAGCTCACATGATTTGTAAGAAGATAGGTTACTCACAATGGACTCTAGTGTGACCTACAAGTCCCTATTAGTGCATTTCAGATTATCCCATGCTTTTGGAATGTAGCCTATGGCTGAATAGCTATTGTAATAGAGAATTTAACTACTTGCTCACACCATACATCAGAAAATGTTTCAGCACTTTCGGCCACAGAGCCATCCAGGCATATTCCAGATGTCTACAGCCATGCTAGTTCACCACAGCTATGTCCAGAGGCGCCTTAGCCTTCCAGAGTCATAGCCAGATGAGAAGAGGCTTCATATTTCCATGGTCACCTCCCATATGCATCATCTCATCAGGCATCAGATGCCAGGAGTATTGGGTGATTATGCTAGGGAGTAAGGCCATGGCGGGGAGCCACTTGCTGATCCCAAGCAGAGAAAGGCTGCCTGGAGGATTCAGCAGAAATACTTGCCAGCAGAGCAAAAAGAGAACCATGGAGAATGACAGCTGTGTCAGAACCATGACCTGATATACATTGTAGAGAGAAAGACTCTAGTAGCAAACTTTAAGACATCAAGACTAAGGAGACCTTGAAGTGCAAGTTGGATGGGTTTTGTTGGTCAGAGAGGTTTGATTGTTTGAGTTGGTGTTAGAGAAGTGAGTTGCTGAGCATGCTGGACATCCAGAGCTCCACAAAACTGAGGAACATAGTCTAACTCTGCCCTTATTTCATTGTGATCATCCTATGTACTAGTTTTCATATCTCCCTTCAACTTATTGTCTACTCATAATCTCGAAGATGTCAGCACCAATGTGCTCATCAACTCAGGACTCAGCCTAAGAGTAGATATCTCTTGCATCAATTGGCACTTTGTCAAAAAAATCGATTATGCAAAGAATGTTTCCCAATCCATTCCCATCAGAAATGTCGACCAATACAAACAGTCACTGACATCAAATTCATTTCATTATTATCTAGTTTTGATCTTGACGAGTGCCGATCTTGACAAGATTGAACCCATGACAGGTTGATCTGTAGGCCTAGGAAGTGTCCGATTCTGTCTCTGCGCATTCAACTTGAGCAGCTTGAATCATTCCAATCTTGATTGAGCATCCTCCTAATGCATCACCTCTGTATAGGATTGAGGAACAGCACTAAATATCAGGATTCTCATTGAGTTATCTGTATCCAGCTCTGCAGAACCAAGCTTCCACTATTGACCAGGTGGATTCCTTCGTCTAACAAGGAGTCTGGCACCAATACCAATGAAGAAAAACATGCCAAATCCTTCACGCCTTTGCTAATGCCGATAATACTACTCTTGGATTCAATCCAACCCTCTGAATCTATTTCTCCTGTGACCCATCCCCTTCATCTATAGGTACTGTCGATGTCAATGGTATCAACTATGATATCATCTCGATACTCTGGATGAGCAATGGTTTATCGGACATTGTATGAATGCCTTCCATGTTTGCCGCCAAAGTGCGCCATTGCATATCATCAACAGATAGCTTGATGAATACGAATATGTGGTAAAGGATAGTTGGTTAGATGAAAATTTGGGTGAGGAAAAGATTTTTGAACACATCTCTGGTACCAAGAGCATTCCAAAGTTTATCAAGGCTTGGATGGTTCAGAACCCAGGTGACGACAATACCACCCTGCATCACAGACTATTTCTGAGAATAGCATAGCGTGAGATCAGCACTTAGGGGTGGCTGTACCGAAGATAGCTGGGTCACGTGGCTTTAATATCCGCCATAGATCATGTAATTCTGATCACATGCACCCGAGATATGGCCGATCTCAAGTGATATGTCATTTTGGAGAAGGTATTTTGAGAAATTTTCATAACTATCTCAAATAAAATCCTAAAAATGTGGGGAAATCAGGGAAAATCAGTCAATATACTACCTAATAGGGGCTAGCATCAGTCCATCCAAAATACCAGCAAAACCAAATCAGGTCCAGTCTTTATCAGTTTGGTTCGGTTAAAGACCAGTTTCATCGGTCTTAGGACTGGACTTTCGAGCAGTACATGCATAGTACCAATGCTGAATGAGCTTAGTAACTAATTTCAGAAAGGCTCATCACAGAGAAAGATATCCTTCACAGAGACATGTCCAAACAATATTATCTTCGACAGATCTGTGGTATTATGCCGCTCAACTAGATGGTCACTATAACACTTCCATCCTCCATGGGTGGGCTGAGGCGGCGATGGAGAAAGGCAAAATGATGAACACTTCCTCCAGGCCAATTAGATAATCCGAACTCAGTTCATGCCTTACTTCAAGAATATGAGGCTGCTGGATTTGGAGTTAAGGGCCCTCGTTAAAGCGGAAGATGATCGCAGGGTCAATGTTCATGATTCCAAGATGGAACCCAAGTTCCATAAACACCAACCACAACATCAACCCCTCACCCACAAAGTTGTCATAATGCTCCTTTGCCACCACCTTGAAAATCTTCCACATTAAAAGGGTGAAGATAGGCCCCATGATGGTATATTATCAAAGAGACCGTTGCAGTTAGTGATGTGCCTGCCCTTTCATTTTCTCCCACTTAGTTGCTTTTTATGTACCAGGCTTATCTGTTTGTTTTCATCAAAATGTATATATAACCTCATTACATATCTCTTACTTCTGTTGTGTTGGCTTCCCAGGAGGCACTAGGAAACATTTTCCAGTGTCCTCTGATGAAGAAGAGAACCTGTCTTCCAAGAATTTGAAGTTAGCCCATTCGATCAAGTGGAGTAACAAGGGCACAGGCAGTGCAGTGGACCAGCTTAAGAAGTTCTGTGATGCCGTCCTGAGTGGTAAGAAGTTGAGACCGGACCAGCTCACCGCTTTAGGGGAAACCCTTAATCCAATGGCGCCATCCAAAGCAAACACTAGTATGGTAAGAAGTTGAGAGCAGACGAGCTCACCGCTTTGGGAGAAACCCTGAATCCAATGGCACCACCCAAAGCAAACACTAGTACTGTACTGTAAGTGGCGGCTTGCCAATCTTTCACCAGTGCATCACTGAACCCTTTCTCAATGATGACTGTAGAAACTACCCTCCAAGTCAACCTTCACATCTCAACAGGGCCAGGCCAAGAAAAGGTTTGGATTGAGGCTGCCAGTGGTGAGTTTATTTGTTTCAGATCCTCAAGTAGCTACCTTCTAATGAATGCATAGTCAACAACTCATCTCCTGCCATGCAGACTGAACTTGAACTTCCCAAGTTAACTGTTTAGCATGAGGCTTGAAGATTATTGCTGACTTGCAGCAATGCCAACTTGAATTGCAACAGTCGAAGAGCACAAATATCAAGGCAAGCAGAGTCCCTTGCAAGGATGCTGAGAATCACTGCCGTGCTGATGTGAGTGCCTCCCTGGTGATGAAGATGATAGCGAAGAGAACAAAGAAGTCTTACCTGACACTTCTTGGAAGGTGAAATATTTGAGTGATGAAGATGACAAGGACGATATGGGTGAGAAAGCAATGGAAGGTGATGATCGCAACATGGTGAGCATACAACACCTTCTTTGTTGTGATACTGATTAGAGTATATAGGAGGTAGGAAGGGATCCGGCGCTGATAAGACTAAGAGATTTACAAGTGCCAGTAGTACCAAATTGGCAGAATCATAATGTACCACAGTGTCCAGCTTTGATGAAAGCGAAAATAATCAGCCCTCTTGACACAAATGATATTCAGGGGCCCCGAAGCACTATCCTACTAAGTGGAAAGATCTCCTTAAAGAATGTAAGGTCAAGACACATATGTATGCCACTCCTTGGTTGCACAGCAAACTTGCACTGGATGGATTCATTTCAGAGGCCTTTAAAAACAAACAAATTAACTCCATTTCCATCCTCTGATGTCGGAGTTGACAATATGGAGGAAGGAGGGACAGCATGGATTGTCTAGCACATGTCATAGCCAGGGATAGTGGGGGTGGGCGGTGCAACTTGCAACAGTAGATATGGATGAGGAAGGAGAAGGAGGAGGGTGGATGGGATCCTGGGATCACTGTGGCGACAGTCCTAGGAGAGTTGGGCTGAGGAAAGTATCTCAAATGACATGAGGCTGCTGAGTTGTTTCTGCAGGTTGGCGACTTCCACTTGTAATGCCTGAAATTCCTTCAGGGACACTGGATGCGTATTAGGGGAGTTGGGTGTACCAGGTGGTGGCGGCACAGCAGAGGGGGCACCTGAGTGGGGTTGGCAGACACGAGCTGAGTCCGGAAGTGGACCAGCATGTTGTGTTGGTATAAACACACCAACCCAAATGGACTTTGCTGGAGGTAGGGTCAAGGGCAGAGAGTGAGAGGCTTTGAAGGAGTGGAAGGCCACCACAATCCAGAGGATGGTGGAAAAGACACTGAAGTACCTTTCTAATTGCCACATGCTGATTGGGTATTCACATTTTCTTTAGGGCCATACTAACAACATTGGACATTCAACAATCCGCAAGCTCATACACATCTCTTTTTTTGGTCATGATAATCGCATTGGGAATTTTTGTCTCAATGAATTTGGCACACACATTCCAAACAGCACACTCACGTTTGCCGCTACTGCGGTGAGTCTTATGGGCTTGTTATTCAGGATCAGTTACTGGTGCAATCTAACCTTACTGATCTCCATATTGCCCACCTGCCTTTTGTGTAGGATCTCTTTGCATACTTTGTTACATGTACCAAAGGGGTGTACATATCAACCTCAATTAGGTCCTGTGCAAGCACAAAGTTAGTACAAAGTCAGCCTTATCAAGAGGATGCAAAGCCGCTCCACTGTGAGATTGACAAGGAGGACAACCTGCATGATGTTGTTAGGTGGCCCGTGTGTAGTTGTCAAGGACTGACTCATCAAAAGAATGGGTTTACATGTACGTCTTCCTAGGCTAGATAGGTGAGTCTTGTGTCACTTTTTGTGACTGTAATGACAATCCAATTTGTACTCCATTCTGCTGTCAGGCTCCTGCCGCAAATTTGAACTTTATACTATTTGATACAAGATGAGTTGTCATATAAAGCACAACACTAGAAAGTACTTTAGGTAAGTGCTTCCAATGTCGATGTCAAGTTACTAAGAAGACACGTTTTTCAAAACTGTGTTGGCAGTTTCATGTACAACAGCACACCTGACCATTGAGTTTGAATTTTATGTGTCTTAGGTATGTAATATCGCTCCGTTTCCAAAACCCATTACCATTATTTATGTATGCTGACCCGTTACATGCAGGAGGAGATCGAGCGCTTACCGGCTCCAAAGCATGAGTTGGGCGAGCTGTAGTCTGCCACTGCTTGATTTCATAGATAATCCATTATGGTGGTGGTGTCCACTTCAGTCCAGTTGCATTTCCCAGGAGGCTGAACCACTAGTTGCCGATCCATAAGGGATTGTCCGACAATTTCGAGAATGATATAAGAGATGACTTCCTAATGACATAAATGGTAGAGAGTGGTGTGAAGTGAAGGATTAGAGGAAGACATTGTAGTGTGTATATACTACAGTTGAAAGACAAGGTGTTTGAATTATTTATCTCCGACTGAACATCAGAACCAAAGTTGAACTCATAGCCATACAACAAAGACAAATCATATGTTGGAAGTGAGGGGTGAAGTGAAGGATGTTTTCAAACCAGTCAGGCCCTTAGTAATCCATATGTATTGCAGTCTTTTCAGACTTTGTTACAGTCAGAGGTGAGGGAGCAAGCAACAATAAATGAAATAGAGTGGGCTGAAAGTGCATTGTCATACTCCCTGGTGCCTGATGATTTGTCTCCCAAAGCCTTGATATGCATTGGTCCATGAATTCTGATGGATGGGTCTGAATATGCCAAAACTTGAAATGCCAGAGTCTCTTAGAAAGCCAGTTCATGATGAACATGTTATGCTGCAAACCTACCTGTAGAACTCTCAGTTGGAACTTCCAATAATGATATATGGATATTGGATTAATTTAACTTATTTTGGAATAATCTGTAATCACAGATGAGAATATGAAATTCCCATGACTATAGAATTTTTCTATATTTGGTTGAATTTGATATAAAAAGGATTTGAAAGTAATGACACAAATAGAAATCTCATTTACAATGTGGAAGTCCCATAAACATCTATAAGATTCCATAGTTACATAATTTGGTCAACATGTAATGGAATCCTAGTTCCAATATGGGAGTTGGTGGGAGTCCCACAATTACATAATTGTTTCCAAATTTGATTTAAATTAATTTGACTTGTTTAAAAAATATCTCATTACACCTGAAGCAGGGACAAACTCCTGGCAGTAATCATAATGTACCACCCTTCAACATCATCTGCTGCTGTAGAGTATTTAGCCAAGCATGAAAGTACAACTGATTTTCATTGCCTCAACATATGGTTTCCACCAATTCATTGACAATAGTGATAGCCTCCTTGCTGTGTCATCCTTCCTTGAACTAATTTCTTTGACAGGTTCAAGCCCTGCCATTGTGCTACTGACCAGAATGCTACCGAGTCAATCTCCCTCACCCCCTAGTTAATCATTCATTGGCTGTTGGCCATGAAAGCATATTTTGCTATTATTGTGACATTATACAATGATGCATGGAAGGTCCTGGTAGGCCAAAATAGATGATGCCAACATTACATTACTCACTGATCAGGTTGTTTGTCATCCAGCTGGTCACGGTGTTGCTGCCAGTGGCATGGTGGCCGGCATTCCTGGTTTAGTATCCGCTCAGTCTGAGTCTCATGTTGCTGCCACAACCTTGGCCATCTCATCTGACTTCCCCTCTAACAACAATCTTCTTCCTCTGCCAGCCCATCTATCATCTACTTTTGGTTCCATTTGGTCTTTTTGCTCCTTCCTCAGTCATCTCATCTCCCTCTGTTGCTCCCCACTGGCGGCAACAAACATTCATCATTCTTGACTATGTCTTTGGATGGATCCACTCTTGTCCTTCAACTGTGGCATCATCTCTGCCACCCAGTACTCAAGGAACTAGCAAGTGTAGCCGGACATCCGCTCAGGCACATGCTGGACAGGAGAATCAGTCAAATTTGATTGTGATCAACACAGTTAACAAGTTAACAGCATGATCAACTCATTTCAAGACAAGCTTGCAGTCAGTCTGCAGGACCCGGCTAGGCTAGCCATTGTGAAAGAGGCAACCATGTTGTTGAATGAAATTGAATTCAACAATATCAAGGACTTGGAGGAGGAGGAAATGATGTTTGTGTTGACATAGCATTTTAGCTCATCTGCTGGGGCTGTTGCTGCTTTTCTTGGCACAAAGGAGAAATTCCGCCACAGATATTTGATGAAAATGTATAACAAGCTCAATGTGCCTCTGAGCACTAGTGTGTAGTAAATCTGCTGATGATGTTGTGCTTCCACTCTCGATGCCTGTAGTAGCCGCTGGTAAAGCACCAGGATATAGATACATTTTGTCATGCCATTCTGATTGCTCCAAGTCCTCAAAGAAAGTGAATTTTAGTCATGATCTGTGGCTACTACAGATCATGATGGTATACTACTAGTCCAAGTCATCATAGTAGTCTAGATGTTTGCCGGCATCTGGTTCATCAATCAGGAGTCTGTGTTACCTCAACACATCCTGATAGTCCGCCCACATTGCACTTGTAATGTCATCATGCATCGTCAGAATACCTTCATCTCAATCATCTGTAGCCACAAGTCTATTTTTTTGCCACATCATTCTGAGTCATGCTGTTGATGTTATTGAGGTTGTTGTTCTCCAAGCCAAGTTTTCTAATCTGAGTTATCCAAAGACTCATGCTTGAGGATGAAGTTATGTAGAGCATACAACATGGTGGGAATCTTGGTATTGAAGTACAAGTGCTACTCTATACCAATGTCTGCCCTAAGTGTATGCATAAGTGCTGATTGATGATGACATCAGTGTAAGGCATGACATCATCAATGATGTCAGATCACATGACCTAGAAGATAAGATAGATGTCTAGATAAGATAATGGGAACTTGTGGAAGAGATAAGATATGGGGAGAAGAGGAGTGTAACTATGTGGGAACTGAGGGGGTTAGCTAAGGGGTTAGCTAAGTTATGAGGATTGCAACAGAATGTGTACAGCACACTTCTTTGATACTTCAATAGATGTCTGGACAGTAGCATAAAATGTACCTATGTTGATACACATTACTTAACACTTTCCAGCTTTCAGAATCCACCCAAAAAGCCATACCTTCAGGGTGTGGCACCAGTAAAATGAACAGCAATATTAGCACAAGTGGTTGCTTTAAGCACGCCATGCTTCCCTTGGCAAGGCTTAGAGATACTGATAGTGTTTGTAGGGGATATAGGGGTATAAATAGCACAGCCACCATAACCAGTTTGGACTAGTTTGGACCAGTTTTTGTCCGGTTTGTAAAATTTCAAGATTTCTTGTAACCTTAACTGCACCTATTTGGCACTCGGCATAACTGAACCTCTTTAAGTGGTTACAAGCAGTCAGGGTTTGGTTAAGTTACGGTTTTTTATCAGTTATGCAACTAGACTTTAAAACACTAGATACTGAGAATGCAGCCACACCAGAGCTTTGATCCCACCAACAAGTGCTGCACCCACTGCTGCACAAGAGCTATCGATACCATGGTCGCCACCTAGCTCTCCAGACCCTCAAGTTGACCAGGATGACAGTATCAGTAGGTTCCAGTTCCTGCAAACACAAACATAGTACTGGAATAGATAGACCCTGAGCTCGAGGACTCTAAGGATGATGAAAACAAGGGCCAGGCAAATAGCTCGAGTGTTCATGAGGCATGGCAAATGGTAGGTTTTAGTATGCATGACAATCTTACCAAGTTATTCATTGATAACGACGGACATTGCTGCGCCTGCACAGACCTTACATTCCATGGAATTACTGCATAATGCAACCAACTTGCGAGACATCGAACTCATCAACATTGATAAACCTGTCAAAGGTCAATGGCAAAGAAATTCGGGACTGCAACCTTTGTTCGTCCATCCTATTGTCTTGTATTTTTGAGCCATTCTTATGGTGCTTGCACAGCAAACGGGCTGCTCGCTGTTCTGGTAGCTGAGGTCACTACATATTGATGCCATATGGACTCCTGCCATCGCATACATTGACCACCATTTGTCCAAAGTTGACTGTGTCCACTGTGTCCAATACTTTTACAGGCAGAGTACTTGAAATCAGATATGTCACATTCAAAGTACTTCCGAGTCAAGCTTCATTCTCATATTGCATAGCCCATCTTGATGGGATCATGGATCAAAGAAATCAAAATTGGTTGCTGGGAGATCAAGACAGCTCTGAGTCTGGGTTTCACATGAATGAATAGTGCACATAATGGTACATGCCTTGGACAAGCACTTTACAAAATTGCCAAATGGCTTGGGATTTGTGCACAAAGTATGATCATCACTGTAACATACTAATTGTTGCTAATTCTACTGAGTCATCATATAGGCCACTCTGTTGGAGAACTCCGACTTGTTTTCCATCCAGTACCACCTAGCGATTCTTCTACACACATGTATTGATTGACCTACCTCAGTGTCTAGCTTGTCATAATCTTCTGGGTCAGACACTGACGAGTCAACATGGAAAATGGCAATAATATGTCCATGTGGACATTGGGCTC
Organism: Leccinum arenicola; assembly: GCA_038092295.1. NCBI lineage: Eukaryota > Fungi > Basidiomycota > Agaricomycetes > Boletales > Boletaceae > Leccinum > Leccinum arenicola. The sequence continues at coordinate 20,767 of JBBPQC010000034.1, read as the reverse complement.
GCTTGGAACAACACCTCTGTGATTAGAACATGAGGGTTGTAGAGAGGGAGAAGATGTGGCAGATCCAGATGAAGAGGCAGAAGATCCAGATTGAGGGGTGGAAGGAATGAAGTCACCAGAGTGGTCGAGGTCATCAATACCTCACTTGACTCCCCTGCCAGGAACCTTTCACTTGATGAAAGAAATATCTTATATCATCAGTTGTCAATGTCACTGACCGGCTGTTCAAGCCTGAGGGGGGGTGGTATGGGGGCTTCAAGCTCACTCTCTGAGGAACCTGAGACATCAAGGTTGAAGTTTTCACCATGAAAGGCTTGCACAGTAACGTGACAAGGAGGAGGTGTTGGGGGTCATCCAGAGGGTCAGGAGCTAGGACCAGGTTGCCACAATCTTGAACAATGGGGTCCAAGGCAGCCAGTATGTCAGGTGTGCCACTGGCAGGCCTGGTGGGTGCCAAGTCTTGATCACGACCTCGACTGCAACGTGTTTTTGGCTCAGTGGCAAGCTCGAGGTTTGGGCTGGTGCCTTTTGCATTAGAATGAGTTGGATGGGGCGGCATTGAGACTTGAAGGGAGGACGTGGAGAAGAAGGTAAGGAAATTGATATAAAAGGCAATGACTCGGAGGCGCAAGCACCATATCGCCACTGGGCTGTCGCTTGGAAAACATGCAGTCATAGACAACATGCAGTAAACTGCAGGTTGTTGCACAGATGGTAGATGTACTGCTGCCTGCTGCCTGCTATATCATATCAATGCCACTGTGTCACGATGCTTGATGTTCTGAGTCATGATTATAGTGTAGACAATCTGGCTCGAGCTGAAGCCATGACAGTACTACTTGTGAGTGCCTAGCCAATGGCATAAAGGGCTCTAGATTTATGTCACATACATGACTCATCTCAGTAATAAAGTAGTAATAACCTTCCACAACTGCTCGGGAAGTGGGTCACCCTCAACAAGTTCCCAGTGTTCTGAACTTTTTCTGTAATTTCCCCAACAATGTGGTGTTGCATCCTGTACCCTCTGATTGATAACACATCTTTCAGATCGCCTTCTCTCATCGCTTGCAGACCAACCACTGGATGTGGAAAGGGTCGGTTGATGCCTCATTCCTCTCTATCATTCGTAACTCCGGCTTATCAGTGAATTGAGAACTTCACATGCAAGGACTAGATAGAACTCTTGGAAGTAGTAGCGGAGGAAAATTAGTTGCACCTAAAGTGAGTCCTTCATTCCTGGAATCATAACTGAACCATCAACCACCTTTTCGATCATGTAGATTTATCTATCTCCATGGGCTTATCTATCTCTGTGGGCCTCCGTTTCATGGATTGCCTTGGAGGTCTACATTTGTTCCCCTGATGGCATGCTGGTCATCGATGCCAATAGTCAACAAAGTGACTATGCAGCCCATGGTGTACGTTCCTAATTCTTATTGTGCATTTCTTTCTAACGAAATCCGAGTCTAGCTACTTTATCCTTCCATTTCCATGGAAGCTGTCAACCGTCTATTCCTAAAGGCCTCAGAATTGCTCAAGCAATCACTCCTTGAAGTGATGGAAGTGGGCACTGGGGAGGCTCAACACATAGATTGGATAGGCAAATCCACAGCCGCACTGGCTGTGCCCTGGAGCAATGAACAGCTGTTCACAAGACGGCATATCAACGTTACGTCAAGTGGTATCATTCAGGCAAATGCAAGTATACCTCTGAGTCAGAACCCTCGGAATTGCTCTCTAGTAAGAGAGCAAAGCGTACCGAGGGTACCGAACAATCAAGTTCGACCTCAGCACGGCCCACTGGGCCCAGTAGTGGGACTTGTAGGAAGACTGGGAAGCTTCCGAAGAGTGGTATGACTTGGAGAGCCAAATATTATTCCATTTGAACCAACAGCCTGTATGGTTGTACCATCGCGCTCGGACGTTAAACCTTCTGGTGTTGCACTCTCAAGTCTCGAGTCTCGACTTGTATGTACTCTAGTTGTTGTCTTGTTCTCCTCGTTGCTCGGCTACTGTTGTAGTACTGTTTCCCTTTGTAACTTGTACATTTACGCCATACGGTATTGTTCTTGCCAATGTCATAGACTTGTAGTTTCTTTTTTGCCTGCCAATTCGCCTGACTCGGAGTCTCAGACACATTGTCAGCCATGAGGAAGTGTGACACATTCATTTGTACGTACTAACACCTTCAACCCCTGTACAGTTCGCAAAGCATGGCTTGCTTAGTATCCCTCACCCGTCTGTGCCCGAGTCACAGCACTGTTTTTCAGGAGCCCCCGGAGTATAAAAAGCGAATGGTTGAAAGCTCTCACTCTTCTGAGTCTTTTTGTCCTCTCTTTCCAACTTCATTTTGATGAGTCAAAAGCCCAGAGTTCAAGTTCCAGTTAATGTGGTTTCTTCACTGCCCCGTGGCCCTACATCGTCAGTGCCCAAATGAGGAAAAGCCAAAAAGCCCGGGAAGACATCAGTACATGCACCTGGCTGTGCCGCTCCATGTTCCGATGTCTGCATCTCCACACTCAAGGAAGAAGTCGGGGAGGAGATCAACCTCGATGCCGAGATGGCCAAGCAAGGTTTGGATTCAGACAACACAAATAATCAAGACGAGGCTCCTCCAGCTCTGGCAGGTCCTGCGAAGAACTCACAACCCCCTTGAAGTGGAGTCAATGGACACAGCAAACCCCTATATTCTGGACAGTGCTGGACAGTGCTGGACAGATCTCTAGAGCCTCCAGCTTGGTCTAGTCTGGACAGCTCTGGGCAGCTCTGTCTAGTGACCCAAGGGGCCCTGTGGAGTTTTGTGGCTCTGTGGTTCTGTGGGACCGTGGGAATCTGTGGCTCTGTGGGTGACTGTGGGAAAGTAGAGCAGACTGTGGGAATCTATGGAGGTATGTGGCTTCTGTGGAGTTGTGGGAATCTCTGTGAGATCTGTGTAGATTCTGTGGGATGATGTGTCCAATAATTCGTCCTGTATGCAGCAACTAGGAATCCTATTGGCCAAATGTGACATTGAGTTCGATGTGCAAGACCACCAAATCTGATGCTTCCCTCATATAATTCATATCTGTATCAAACACGTTATGGACAGCTTCTTGACTTCTATCCTTGAAGACATCACGCACTCGTGGGTCAATGTATTTCTGAATCGTGCTGATCAATATGCTGCCACCATCAAGAAATACCCTATCAAATTGGGCTGCTCCATTGTTATCGCAATTCGCTCATCTGGACAATGGTGCGACGAGTTTTTGGACACCATCAAGAAGGGAAATGCAAATAACAACTGGTTTAAGCCACCCAGAAGCCCTGTCGAGCTACTTTCCGAACACGAGTTGAAGCGTGATGCAGAGACGAGATGAGACTCTTCATACACGCATTTGGTGAGTTATCGTGGATGTTCTGCAGTTAGCATGCTGATCGATAATTATTAATAGGCTGTCAATTACTTCCTTGGTTTCCCCAACCATCGTGACCTCGAAAAGCTAAAGATGTCAGACTGGGAGTGGATGGTCCTTCATGAGATAGCACACTATTCACAATGTAAGCTTTCTGCCTCTAATGATAAGTGTTGTCTCATGTCGTGTACCAAAGATCCCACATTACTGCAACTGAAGTTCTTATAGTTGTTGAGTTATCTGTTTGAATGAGCTGGATTTCTAAGAATATCACTGGGGTGATGAATACATTAGGAAATCCAGGAAAATCGTTTTAGATCGTCAGTGTCAATGTTCTGTTTCTACGAGGCTACACAGATTCAATTGTCCAAATTAGATGCACAAGTATCAATATCAGCTTCTCCAGCAGCTGCCCTCGGAAAGCAAACCCCATCTTGACGACTTCAATGCCATCGCTGTGCGGCTGTGCATCAAGGACGTGGGAGGTCGAAGGAATATCCAAGAGGTTGTTGTCAATATGGTCGAAAATGGATACTCTTCGTATGTCAAAGGTACCTTGACGAAGCGAGGTGAAGATCCATTAAGGTTCTGGGATGTGAGTACTTGTTGTTTGCTATGGTATTGGTCTATTGATGCTACATGTAGGCAAATCGCAAGAAATATCCGATCCTTTTTTCTATAGCAATGGACTATTCTCCCCATCCAGGTGTCAGCTGTCCCCTGCGAGCGAATATCTTCATCTAGCTCAGAAACAGACACGAAGAAGAGAAATAGAATCAGTGCCATCATCATGCCATGAGGCTCTTCAAATGCTTAAGTACCAATACAAGAAAGAACGACTTGACTGTTCTCAGAATCCTGTGGTGAACCTATGGGAAGTGATGAACGACCCTGAAGAACATTTCGACACTGGTCATGCTGGGTGGTGTTCAGGGTGCGGACATGAGGGATGTGATTCATAGTATCATTGAGGCCGTCGAGTGTGAAGAATTGTTTTTGCAGTTAATGTAGAAATCTGTATCTCTCAATATCGATATGACAACGATTATCGATACTCAGGCTTTACGTGCTGGCATGTACAACCTTGATTACGTATTACAACATGTGAATGAGCCTGGAGTTCATTCGTCTCTTGTTGTATTCTTCTTTCTTTGAAGCTCTAGCCCACTAGACCAGTTCAGACCAGTTCAGACCAGTTTCAAACTGGTTTAAACCATCATTCGATTTATTGCAGTTGTAAACTAAAACTGAATTGGGTAAAACCGGAACTCGGTTCCTTATCTGGTTGAGGCTGATTATGTAAACCACATCCGGCAAAAACTGAACAAAACTTGAACTGGTTACCGGTTAACCGAACTGTGGCAACACTAGGACTCCAAATATTGCTTAGTAGCTCATGGTAGTGGTTTCATAATTACCAATTACTCTAGTAGATCTATGATACAGTATGATGTCTGTACAAGGACTCCTGGCTTAGGAAAGTCTCCCAGCAGATTGGCCATCTTGTAATATGCTAAGGTGGAATAACAAACAAACAATAAACATGAACATGATCAGCAACAAGTTGCTAACTGTATATGGATTGATGTGCCATGTCTGTGGGCCTAAGGAATTGACCCTAGAGCTGAAGAAAGAGAGGAAAAAGACTGAAAAAACACCTCAACCTTACATAATGTGTGGCTATTTAGTCTGCCATAAGTCTGCTTAGTAATGGCAGGTGGGTTGCCTGCTTTTACTGTACTAGGCTGTCCTCCAATAATACGCTCCGATAAATATCTTCTGAATAATTAATTTATATGTAAGCCACGTTGTGGGAGCAGGAAGATCGGCGCCATGGCAGCTTGGCTAATACAGTACATCACAGCACAAAAACTCAGTGCATCCCCATCCTGCCATCAAAAGTAGCTCGATGATATCATACTCTGTGCACTTATCAAATCACAACTGTTTTCTTGATTCTTTCATATAATATACTTGACTTTATAGTACAATCCTGTTGTAAATCACTGTTACTGACCGACTGCTCACAGTCCGTAACAGGGCCCATTATGTCTTGTAGTCAGATGACTCAGACCAACCTTGCTGTGTGACTTCAGGGTCTTGACAGTTTACATTGAGTCTCATAACTTCTGCACCTTGTGGCCTTTATGCAACCAGATTTTAAGTACACCCCTTTTTGAGCTTCTCTGATGTGTGTGGCCACTTCAGTGAGATACAATGTTATACTATTCATTATCATGGCTGTCTGAGCCAATGAAGTCATACTATAATCTTTGATTTTCCCACAGCCAACAGGTTTCCAAGCATATTTACCACCATGACCAGTGTGATGGGTTACAATTAATTCTGGTCCAATGTAGAGAGCAAACATTGTGGACATTGTCTCACAAAGTGCTAACAAATTGTTTATCAGATAGGTAATGGCTAGGTGGTGGGAACAGCGAGACATTATGTGAGCAAGAAGAGAGAGCTGGTAAATAATTGCCATGGACAATACTGTAACTATGTACATTTGTGACACTTGTGTTGCAAACTACTAGATAACGAGACAAATTGAGTATTCTCCTGAGGATGTTTACACTGTGATGAAACTTGAAGCGGAGGACGAGTAGGAGTGTAAATGTCAAATAGAAGGTCAGGAACCATAGGCATCATGGAAACAGATGGCTGGTGGCAAGGTGACAAAGTCATTGTCTGACCTGGTATTTGGCTACAACATAGTTTGAAGCTAAGAAAAAACAGTGAAAAAATGTAAAATAGCAAGAAATCGTGCGGAAATACCATCCTGTGCCTGGTATCGCAATATTTTCCTTCTTTGAATGGTCAAAACATTGTGTCAAGTCTGATTGTTTGCAGCCTTGATGTACCATTGTGCTGTGAGCTGCATTCTTCTTTGTATCACAGCAGAGATGGTCTTCTTCATCCAAGTGGGCCAGATCAAGGACTTCTTGTTGATAGTCCTCAATCAGGCAGGGCCCATGGAAGTCGGTAACAAGTACCACAGGTCAGTGACTGTCTTGAGCTCACAGTTAGATGTGATGGTGGTGAGGACTGGGTCTGGAAGGATAACAATGGCAGTAAAGGGTGCATGAGGAAAGTCCCGGCGATGGATATTCTGAAGAGCTTCACAGACAGACTGGAGGTGCTTCTGGGTAATGGCTGACTCAGATGCACTAAGCAGGCTAGGAACTTTGGGGCTGGGAATCAATTTGAATGGTCCATCTGTTCTCTTCCACCTTGGAGGTATCTGTATTCAACACATGCACCAGCAAAAGCAAATGACTTGGAGCTGCAGGATTTTGCAAAGTTGTCGCAGCAACGAGATGGCAGCACTAGTGACTCTGATGAGGAGCAGGGTGTTGGAGCACTGAGCCATTATGTACCTAGAGTCCATGGTGGGTTGTTGAACAATTCATCTGCAATGACTTGTTGTGTTTCAAGATACCGTCGCAATGTTGGATCAATTTTTTTGCAATAGGTTGGCTTCCCCTCATCTCCATCATCATTTTCTGCGATGATTTGATTTTCCCCAGCTTTTTCACCCATACCAATACCATTGCTCCAAGTTCATTGCAATGCCAATGGTTCTACAGACAAAATCGCCTGTGTGAAGATATCTTTTGACCTTTCTGCCTGCCTTGCTCACTGCAGCCAAACCGTCAGCGATAGCTAGGCATAATTGCATTCTGTAGTTGACTGATTGGCCGAAATGAAAACTCGGCATGTTTGCTGACTGGCCAATTGGCTGTGGATGCCTACATTCCACAGGTTAGCCAATAGCTGAAATTTGTCATGTTGCTAATCAGCCAATTGGCTAGATATGATTGTATTCTGCAATTGACTGATCGGTCAAGATGAGAACTTGGCATGTTTGCTGACTAGCCAATGGGTTGTGGATGCTGACATTCCTCAATTTACTGATGGGCCAACAAGTGAATCTCAGCATATTGTCAATTGGCCAATTAGCTACATATGTTATCAACTGAATTCATGTATTTCAGCAAAGCTATGTATGTATCAAAATGATGTTCCAGCATGTTTGGTGAGCACATTAGGTCCTATGTGTCTGCACATACCAATGCAATTTCAGCATAACTGCCACTTATGATTCAGTTATGAGAAATATGCCTATATATACTAGTACTCTAAGTGATAAATATGTTTCAGCAAGGGGTAGTATGTACCAGAGTATTGTCTGGCAGCATGACTGCTGTAATGTGTCAGATTAGTGGCAGTTGGTTTGGTTCTCCATTGACAGAATTTGAACTAGCTACAGGGTTTTGTATGCTCACGGTAGTAGGTATGCACAGGTAGCTTCATGGGTATATGAATTGACACAGGCTGACCATACCCGTGCAGTACCCCTACCCGTGACCCATGCAGGTACACCAGACCCATACAAAACCCTAGTCACCATGTTGTTTCCTCTGTGTTGGCATGGATAGGGCCTCGCAAGGCTGTGTGTGAGGGAAAGAGGCAGAGAGAGACAGGTAAGGGAGGGAAAGAAAGAGAAGGAGGCATTAATATATCTCGTTGTCATTGTCGTTGTATATTTCTCCTCCTTGTCTTTGTCACATTGTCGAGTCATCACTGTGTTGTGTCCTCTGTTAGCATGGATGGGCCTGGCAAGAATGTGAAGGAGGGATAGAGGTGGAGAGAAACAGGTAAGGGGAGAGAAGAGAGGGAGAGAAAGGTGGGAATACACATTGTCACATTGTCATTCATGGCTAGTTGGTGTTGTGGTGTTGTTGTTATTATTGTTGTGTCAGCATGGTTGTATTTTGAGGATAGATAAGGGAGAGTGGCAGGGGGAGGGGGGAGAAACTCTCAGGAGTGAGAGTGAGAGTGAGAGTGAGAGTGAGAGTGGTGGAACATTCCTAGTTGTCTCCCTCATCCTTAACCCTCCCTCATATCCAGGATGCTGAGAAACCATTATATTGGCTGATCCATGGTTTAACAAGATTTTTACTTCATTGGCCAATATTGGCTGACCGGTCACTTACAGCGATTTGGCACATTGGCTAGCCAGTCATTTGCTGAAATTTCTGATGGTGAGGTGTACAGAGCAACCACAAGGGTCTAGAACATCAAGGAGAACAGTTTTATAAAGTTATTGACCATGGAGAATTCAATGGTGATGGTTAGAAGTAGCGCAGAGTGCTACACAGTCTATAATGAAGTAAAAAAGATGAAAAGAGTGCAAAATCACCAACAGTAACACAAACTGCTAGCTAAAAAATTTGTTTCAGAGCCTTTAAGGCGGTCATCGATCAGGTGCATAGTTTGAGATTTGATATTGCCTTCAGGTGATGGGATGCCTAGTGGCATAGGAATAATATATGGTATCCCACTAGATAGGAAAATAGGTAGGTTGGTGCCAGTGGGTGATACTATACAGGGCATGGAAGCAATGGCAGTTTGACTCAGTGCGGGGCATGGTGAACAGAGAAAGATGTTATCAATGGACCTGATTGGTCTTCCTGGTGACTTTCGAACCCCCAAAATGATGCCACCATCCTATGAGAGTTTGGTATGATAATTGACTGAATTGCAGGCCATTTTGCCAGTGATTTTGAAACGTAGATGGCTAGTATACAAAGAGAATTATCAATCGGTGTCAAGAGTCAATGCATCAGTCTCAATATGGTCATCAGGAAAGCAATGATTGAGGCAATACATCAACACTAACACCTGTAATACTCCCTTTTGAGCTATATTTGCACCTAGATTATCTACTGTATGGACATATGACAAATATAGCACTCAATGAGATGAATAAAGGGTCTAGTGAAGGCATGACAAGGGTTTAGACACACCTGTGGACTTGACAATGCAATATTTTTTCAAAATCATGTGACCAGCAACTTTGGCTTGGTGACTGGTCTTTTGGCAGTCTGGCAACCAGACTTTGAATCACTATTTATATATATATATTCATTTCCCCATGTGTGGAATGCACTAGACTAGCCTAGGTAAACATGAGTGTCTACCTGAATGATCACCAGCATGGAAAGAAGGAGCTCTGACGTATACAATAGATAGACAAATACCTCCAGAGGATCAGGTAGAGGAGGATCATTAGGGGGGTAAAAGCAAGGTCAGTAAATAATGTCACCTCAAGATGCACCCCGTGGTACTTATGGTAAGTAATGTGACAAATACCTATCCACTCTCAATGGGCATTAGCATAAAGAAAAGATAGATAGTGGTGGAAGGGGAGGACCACCGAATATACATGTTAGAGATGACAGATTGGGATAGCGAAGTGTTATGATACCGTAGCAAAATGATACTAATCTCCACCAATGAACCCTCAGCATGGTTGGCAAGGAACAAGTCCCTGTTTGAGTCCAGGCCAACATAAAGAGACAGATGTTCAGAGGAAATGACTTGCACGATTTGGGGAATGTTGTCTGGCATGCCAGAGAAGAGAAAGAGTTGCATGTTGGAGTTGACAATGTGGAGGAAGGAGGGACAACATAGATTGTCTAGCATGTGTTGTAGCCAGGGATGGCAGGGGTGGATAGTGCAACTTGTGACAGTGAAGATGAATGAGTAAGGAGAGGGAGGTGGTGGTGGGTGGGATCCTGGAATTGCCATAGCAACAGTCCTAAAAGAGAAGCAGTCATCAATGACAGTAAGGATATATCAAGCACAGGAGACAATCAAGACAAGATGAAGCAGGGGTAGGTGGAGGAGCACTTTGATTGGTTTTTGATTACCAATTTTATCAAGCTGTTCAAGAATAACTATTCTCTGTGCATTAGCAATGCAAGCCCTTTTCTCAAGTTTCTTGAGATTGTCTTCTAAGATTCAAAAAATTCTACATCTCTGATGTTTTTTTAATTTTTTATTGTTTTATTTTTTTTTCAATAAACCAAGTAGAACTCAAAATGTTGTGTACATTGATGATGTGCAGTTTCTTATGCAAACAATTGTATCAATGCACATTTGAGTCACCAGCTTGAATGATATAGATTTGAATATTAATATTTCAGTACCAAGTTCTCAAATCTAGACCTGCCAGGAGTCCAGAATTCTCTGTGGAATATCCGGAATCCTGAGTCTTCATGGTAGGCCTAGATGATGAGCTCATGGGAAGAATAAGAGGAGAAAGAATAAGATGGCAGGGAATGGAGTAAGTATTGAGGTTGATGTAGGTAGGTGGAGGTGTAACACCATGTAATGGGCCTGCTTGGATAATTCCCCATATTTTGCCATATTTTGGCTCCACAATCTCCAATAACGTAAGTGTCCATTCTGCACCAATTGTGGTGCATATGGATAAGGAGTGAAGCTCATGCATGACTAGTCTCCACCCTTGCGAAGTCCACGTTGAAGATCTTAACACCATTTGAGTATGTCTCTCAACAACAAATACTGGCTTTTTTCTTTTTTTCTTCATTGTCTTCTGTGTAATTCTGAGATGTATTATGTGGTTCCATGCAGTGGCCAAATCAAGGAGGGTTTTTACCCATGTGGGTGGACTAGCATTGATGTCCTTTGCATCCAGAAAATTTCCACACCTATTTGGGTCCTCAACCAAGTCCAAGAACGTGTCCAGCATGGTAGCTTCTGGTATTTAACATTATCTCCCAAGCTCTCCCTGTAAGCAGCATAACAGATTCCATTGATCCACTGAAAAGGTTGTCCAAGGCACCAAAGTGGAGTTTGAGGGATTCCTTGGAGAACCTCAAGTGCATTGTTGGTCTTCACCCTCAAATCATGAATGATACGGACTGAACCATGTAGGACTGTATTCTGGAAATAAATTCCACATGTTTTTGACCTTGTCATATTTATTGTTATGCTGATTGTGCAAAATAGGATTGAGTTCCATTTCAACTACAAGATCCTGGACTCAGAAAGAGTTGTTGGGGGAAATGGGAGTTCCAAGAGACTTTGTTCCAGGCATTTCCTAAGAGAAAGCTCCCTCACAAGTAACCCTTCTCAATCCTTAGGGAAAATTACATCATGATTTAGTTTGGATAAGAGAATACAAACCCAGTGCTTTGCATTTTCTTCTAGCAAAGGCTGGAAAGTCTCAAACCTGGCATGCCACTTTACTCTTTTCCAGTCTTCCAGGAACCCCAAGAAAAAATCAGTGAATCTTGAATAGACTCCAAAGTTAGAAAAATTCAAATGTTTATTGTTATTCATTCACAGGATCTTTAAAGGATTATTCGCATATACTCTCTGTCCAAGTTAAATCTTCAGACTGACAAAAAAAAAAACACCACAAAGACTCACTTGGCCTAGTCACCTTCAGCCTCTTCTCCTTCTGTTTCTCCAATATTTCTCTCTCATTCAACAATATCAATCTGATACTTATCAGCTTTGACCCTCTTCACATCAAAAGTCTTGAAGTGCTGTAGAGTTTCATAGGATAGAGAATGTGATGTTAAGCCTCCCAAGGTTTGTTCCTGCCAGCATCCAATAGGGTAGTGCACTTTGGGTAAAGGACACAACCAAAGCTTTGCTGTCTTTGGGATGCTTCACCTAAGAGATCATTTCAGCCATCAATATTTTTTCCATCCACTGGACTAATAGATTTAGAAATTGTGGTTTTGGAAGTTGTATAAGAAGTTCCTAATGCAAGGATTTGGATTTGGCAACCACATGCCGCTATTCCAGATGTACAATGTTGCAGGGCCACCTCCCATGTCCATAATGTTGATTGAGAACACAACATATTGACAACTTCTTAAGATGCCAAAGAGATGAAGGCATCTGCTTAAGTGACCTTAGGGCTTGCTGAGGAAAGCTTCCTAACTTGGCTTATTAAGGTCATCAGACTACCCATACTCTTTATTTTATTGTCTTTTGCAGCCGGCTTGGAGTAAAGAGTCTTTGTAATAATATTGTCCACATTTTCCAAGCTCAGAAAGCTAGGGAGTATTAGGGAGGTACCGGAAGCAAGAACCATATAGAAATCTTTCTTTCTCTTTTAAATTTCTAAAGTGCAAAGAAGTGAAAAGTGTTCCAGTAGCACACAAGCTTTGGAGACAAAGGGTAGCACTGCCTGTATGATGACACTGCCAGTATCATAGTAAGAGGGCGACCAGCTGGTACCCGATGAAACCAGGATGGGTCAGCAGGGGGTGGAGATGTCCTTCTTTGTCAATAGGAATATCATGATGGAAGTGGGCTAAGGACCAGGATCAATGAGTCGAAACAACTCGGTTCCATGACCTTGAACTCCTTGAGTGTGATGGGGTTGATGTTTAGCTCCTACTCGAGGTACTGACACATCGATAGGAGTATGGAAGTGGGATAAGGACCAGGATCAATGAGTCGAAATGACTTGGTGCCATGACCTTGATCTCCTTGAGTCCTTGAGTGTGATGGGGTCAACGTTTAGCTCCTACTCGAGGTACTGACATATCTCTTGTTCTATCTGGTTGACCTCCCACAGCGAACATAGTACCATGTGCCACTATTGACTAGGACTTGTTCGAATGCGTGTCTGACGCCATGTCGTCATGGTTGCAGATGATTGGCCAGTATTATTGTAGTGCAAGGTCACCTCCGAGCCACACAGAGGGCCAACGGCTCAGGTGTAGTAGTGAAAGGGTTCCTTAGAAAACATGTTAATAAAGTTATTAGAGGTAACATTCAACTGCAGTACCTTCAATATCATCTAGATGTCGTTCAGCATCCATGGAGACTCAGGTCACTCGGGAGATTTGAGACTCTGGATGATTTTGTCAGCAGGTTGAGGGGCAAGGCAGGCTGCGGTGACTACTTTTGGAGTCGCAGCATTCTGGATAGCGGAATACCAGGCCACAACATTTGCACGGTTGCCTAAGCTGAAGTGCAGGACTGTGGCGGCGACCAAGGTCGTTTTTAAGAGAAAGTAGTAGAGGACGTGGCCTGGAAATGCGTCTACAATGTGTCTCAGCGCTTACACAGAAGACTCACCGGATAGGAGTAAAATGAAAATTTTCCCAAGATTAAAAATTTCCCCTCGCTTGCGACAAGGCTCACTTTACACCACCATTTCTCCACTTTACATCCACTTTACGCTGGTTTACCATTTGCTTGATAATCCAGGTATGTGGTCCAATTTTATCTATTCGTCCATTCTCTTTCATCTCTCTTCTAGCCTTGTTTTGAGTGTCAGTCTGGTGAGCATCACACACCAGCCATGAGGCTGAACTCAATGCTTTCCCCATTTGGATACATTATGTAATCCACATGTGCCTGTTGACTCAGGCAGCTCCCTCTCACAGCCCAATCACTTCCTTGCCATCTGCCTAACCTCTCGACCCCCCTTTCAACTGCTTTCACAATCTACAATGGATACGGTTCGTGTACTTCATGGTCACTATCCCCACTTGCTAAACCAGGTTTTTTTTTGCCACAGAAACCCTTGAGTCAGCCTCCTTGCACGCTGCTTGTGATCTGGGCACCTGCTTTACACTCTCGCGGCCTTCCTTGAGTCAGTCCCCACTCTCTCCCTTGTGGTTCACGTCCAGTGATCTATTTGATCCAAGCTCAATCACATCATGTATGGTGTTCACAACTGAACTGTTCATCCTCAGGCCCTCTTCACTATGTCCAACCGAGTTAGACCTATCCATTGTGTATTTTGGAACCACAGACTGTCAATCAAACAGGTACACCAAGCATCGCTACAGCATCAATGTGCTGTGTCCGCTGATTCCACTCTCAGGACCGTGAGCAACCTCAAGAGATTACAATTCAGGGACAGTTGTACATCTCGGAAAATCATATTTGCTTCCAGGCCAGTTGGATAACAAATGTACATATATGTCTGGTCGAGTTGCATCACAGTCTGATCCCATAGTATGGTAGCTTCTATTCCTACTATATACAAGATCACAGGGCTAGAGAAGAAGATGACTGCATTTGTCATTCCAAGTGCCATGCACCTGATCCCGGGCCTGGGCATATGATGGCATTGCCAACATCTGGCAACTTGCATGACTGAAGGAAACCCTTCTGATGGGACTCAGACGTGGTTTCTGCTATTACAAGTGTCTCTAAAGGGTCTGAGTCGAGGAAAGAACAACCTGTAGCAGGTGATGGCAAAGCATCACATTGTACATGCTCAAAGGACGACAGTCACTTGAGTGAACTGGTGCTCAAGAACGTTATGCTAGGCATGCCCAAGAAGATATACAATCTCATTTGCGAGCGGGTTTATGAAAGACTTGATGAAGGTGGATCAACGGCTGAGCAGTATACACTCTTGGCATTCAAGTTCCAGTCCTCATTCTGATGTTCTCGTTTTAGATGTCCAGATATTGGATTGGGCGTGCAGTTAGATGTGTCGGAGGTGCATCTGTTCAAAACAGGAGTAATGGGGGAAAAGGAAATGGAAAGGCTATGGATATGCTATGCTACTCGGGCAGTAGTTGTGAAGCGGGCACATTGAGTGTGAGTCCCAGCAGCTCCCAGGATGAATTAAAAACACTGAGAAAGGGGTCTGAACCCATCAGTGTGGAATTAGTCTGAGTCATGTAACATGTCTCACCTCATCTCCCACTGTTCAAACATTCACCAGTGAATGCGATGGGAATAAATGAGTTGTGGCCAGTGAGTAGGATTCCCATAGTGTACGTTCGTGAGTCATTGATGATATAACTCACAGATCCTGTCGTGCACTGCGAAGCGGCACTCGCTCTGGGAAATTTGTCTGATGTTCTGACACTGGCAGCTTCCGTTGCAACCACAAGACCCGACAATTTATGAGGGGACTGGTATCGTTAGGCTATTCAAACATGATGAGATTGATCCCGGACCACCTGGTGCAAAGCTCAAGCTTGCAGTAGTCAACCTATGTTACAATGTTCGGCTGTTTTCTGATGCTGTCAAATGCTTCAATCGCATTGGCATATTTTTGGATTGTGGCAAGGAATTTGGTGATTTCCGGGGGTCATTCTCCCTGCAGGAACATGTGCTTAATGATATCTTGGCGACTGTTCCTTTCGAGAAGTGTGATTCCCATCATTGGATCACATTTGGCTTGATCGTAAAGGGTGATCCAGCTGGTCAGGAAGACCTGGATTTGCTCTTTCGATCCTTGCTTTTTATCCATTAATTTTCGGAGGGCGATGTCCCTCTCGTTGCCAATCCGGACACGTCCGTCCAGAAGTTTTTCAAGCTCGTCTGGATCGGGCCATAGATGATCGTCCAAGCCTCTTCATTTCTTTAGTTCGTTTCTGGCCCAAGCACCAGCACTGTTTTTATCCTTTTCTCCAACATCTCCTACTCGGGAGAGAACTGCTAAACATCCCTTTTTATTGGACATGAAGGTCTCTGAATTGACCTCGATCCATGCTACCATCTTTGTCCACCATTTGTCATAGCAGCTGTACATTCCGTCAAAGTTTCCAGGATCAGGAACAATTTCGGTGCACTTTTTCAAGCTCCCTGAGAAGGTAGAGGTGTCGAGTAGGCGAAGAGCTGCTATGGCATCAAGGGTCTCTTTCAACAAAGCAGATGGGGATGCGGGAGCAGGGTCTTCTTCCATTTCCTGATCCAACCAGTCGTGGGCCTTTTGGGTGGAATCCCAGATGTCCTTGAGCTTGTCCTTTAGGTCGTCAATTGTTTTGTAAAGCAATACAAGTCGAGTGTCGAGGTCTGTTGACATGCTTGTGGATGCGCTCGTCGAGGGTTGGGGTGGCAGGTCTTCGGATGTCAATTTCCAACCCGATCTGTGCATGGGGTTGAACGACCGGTGTGGATCCATGAGGTTGTCAGACATTGTTGATCTCGATTTCGTATTCTATATGGCTCATGTAAAGGTAATCGTGTACCTTGTGTAAGACGGCGAGTTCTTCCTGGGAAATTTGAGGGGTCCAGGAGTTTGCAGTGTGGAAGGTTTCTTCGGTCACTTCCCAATCTCCATTATTGGTTTTTAAAGTTTTGACTTCCCAAGGGTCAGGTTCTGAAGCGCAGTGGTAGTCAGGGGAGAGGAAACTGAGTTTGAATTCCTTTCTGGCAAGGGTCAATTCAAGGTGGTAACCTTCTTGGTTTGACAGATGGTAGAAGAGGTAGGCGATGACAGTGAAACAATATAAGAATGTAAAGGTTCCGATGAGGATTATGAGTGTAGTGCTCATATAACGAGAAGGATCTCACAGGGAGTCATGTCACTTGGATCTGAAAGAAAAATCTTCTTTGGCAAGGGTCGTGTCATGAGCACGACTTTCTGGTGGAGGGAACTGGGGAGTGCACGCAGGCGATATCTGTTTTCTGTCAAGCAGATTGGTAGGTAATATCAACAGATCGTTTAGGTTATATCACATGCAACCTTGATAACAATTATGCTCGTTCGAAAGCATGTGGTGACCTACTATGCACAGGGTAGGGATTGATACTATTAGAAGCGACTAGCTGTGTCCTCTCGAAAGAGCTCAAAGCACTAGCAAAGTGAACTTCTTTGTGGGATGTACAGTCCCGTGATACAATTTGTAGACTAAGGGTTCATAATACCCTAGACGGTAACCTGGTCAAGGGTTCTCTTTAGCCTCTGACGTGAGGGTCTCCCTTATGTCTGGGATCTGACAATGACAAAGCAGTTCAGAAGCAAAGTGTTTGTTACAATGTACTGGTGACGAGTGAGGTGGGATAGTAGAAAAGTCTTATTCTTATGAAGGCAACCTCTATCCAATAAGGACTTAGGGCCGGTCTGGATAAGGAGTGCTAATCTAATAAGGTAAGAGCTCACCAAGTGCTACCAAGATAAGTCACGTGACTTGAGAAAGTGAAAAGTGAAAGACAAAGATAAAAGCTTATGTAAGCGGTCACGTGATGCTGACTAAGCAAGTCACGTAACTTCAAAAAGTGGAAAATGAAGAGGTTTGTAACATTGACAAAGTGGCTACTAGCTATCAAGCACATGCACCTGGCCTTTACAAACAAACATCAGAGGTACTAACAAAGTGACTACACACTTGTTTGCAGCTTAGTCTATTACACTACCTAAAGCATAGTCATCAAGTTGTTAGTGCTGTTTACATCAAGATACTTGTGGATATCTAGTGCTTGGACTCGGAGGACTCAGAACTGTGCACAAAAGTAGAGATAACTGACCTTGATTATCAACAGTGGTATCAAGTACAGATGTTTTCAGAATCACCAGTAGGTCTTCTTTTGTTGGCATTGCATTGGTGTTCAATACATATGGCTTGGCCAGCATAGAAAAGTAGTCGGTCTTGAGTGGGGCCATGTTATGCTTGGTCTGGATAGGATCAAGGGTATCCTCGAGAAGGAAGTGAATGACTAAGACAAGGCAGAGGAAGTCTTGAGGGTCGGGGGATCAAGATGATGATGAACCCTGTGGGTCAAGGGATCAAGGGGTTTCTAAGGTGAATGCAAGGAGATGACTTTGATAACCTTTTGGGTGGTAAGGCTTTTCGAGAAGTCAAAGCATCCACTCAAGTACAGGATGAGGTCACTCAGAGGTTTTAAGGTACAAGGATATATTCCACAACGTATCTAGGATACTCGAGGAGGTCAAAGTTAAAGGAAAAAGGAAGGTCTTGATGATGTCACATTTAAATAGGTAAAGAAAATGAAAAAGGGGACGACCTGTGATTGGTCGGAAAATATGGTATGATGGAACCTTATGGAAGGGTATGGAATGAATGAGTAGTCCATAATACGTAAGCTTGAGAAGTTATGGACTATTAATTGTACAGAAGAAAGGATGAGCTTTGACGAAATCATATCTAGACAATGAGATAAACAAGATAAAGAAAAAGAATGGGGGTCCTTAGTGAATCATAACATTACCCCCTTAGTAGAGTCAAAATCACCATTCTTCGACATCAATAAAGCTCCTTGTATTCACCTACTGGAGAATCTCCCATATTGCCTTCAGCGGCGTCTCCATCATAAGAAGGCTCCTCAGGGGCAATAGACCAGGCCTCGGCATGTTGCTCTTCCCAGATCCTATTCCCCTCGATGGTGTGGTCAGCCCAGTTGATGTCTTCTTCGGGTGGGGGAGTTGGAACACGAGGAGTTTTGCTGGTAAGATTGTTGGGAGGAAGATGTGGAAGAGAAAGCCCTAGAACGATGAGGGCGAGAAGAAGTCAATTGACGATGAGGACAGTCACGAGAGAGGTGGCCAGGTTGCCAGACAAGACAGATGGGACATTGGTACCACTGGCAGTTGACCCTTTTGTGTTTGATGACATTCAAAGCAGGAGCAATGGAACTCTGGGTGGGAGGAGGTAAGGACACATTCATTGCCATCTAAAACCACTTGCCTCTCCTGACGAGCATCCTCTTCTTCGACTTGTACCAAGTATCTGATTTCATCAGATCCTAATGGGGAAGAGCTGGCAGATGGGGTGGAGGTGGCGCTGACAGGGATGTCAGAGAGATGGTCCATGAGGGAACGATGAAGGGGTATGGGGAGGGGTTCTTCTCCTCCGTCACTGATAGTGGGGGTTGGTTGTCCAAGAAGGGCATTGACCCTTTCGAGGATGTCGGGGCTGGGCTAGTGTTGCCACGGCTCGGCTAATCACGAACCGGCTGCAGCTTGGATTAGCTCGGTCCCACATCCGGGAGTTTACGGCATCCAAGACTGTTCCACTGGCTCGGTCCAGTCCAGTCAGCCGACGTGACCAGTTCATGACCAGTGGCACAGTATTATGCTGCATGGAGAGAAATCCGCCGGTTCAAGGGTATACGGTAATAGTATACTAGCTACAGAGTACAACGTACAAGACGGTATACTGTACAACACAGTACAACAATGAAAAAGAGAATGAAAATATGAATATGGGTGAGTCGACGGACCGCCACGGTGACCGGTGACTGAGAACGGCGGTGACGACCTAGACAACAGGTATCCCCAGCGCAAGATGGCAAGTGTCGTGAGACTTCTGAGCTGAGCGTAGTGTAAGAGGTTGTTTAGACATGCAGAAGCTGTAGAACTCTGAGGTATGAACTTACATTCGTGATGATAGCACCTTCCGTGGAGTCTGCACAATTCCAGCAGCTGCAGCCGACCATTTGCAACAATGCAAATTTGTGGTCGTTGATGCTTGCGCAATCTTCGCGCGAGGAGTTAGAGCTGGAGTTGTATCAAGCAGTGGTGATTGAGCACAAGCTTGTTCTGGAAATACAGCAGTCGAGACTTGTCTTGCACAATCCATCTGTGGATCAATACTGAGATCATGCGCGATCTCCAGGAAATCCGATAGTCGAGTGTGGAGAGGCTGGAGCAACGATTGCAAGTAATCATAGTCAGGTTTCTCGGAGAATGAAAGTGTGTGTGTATAGGTGAAAAATGTTGCAATCTCCCGAGGTAGTCCATGGCACAGCTGTTCGATAGGTATCTTCCTCTTGAGCTCGAGAATTAATGGCTTCGAGACCCCACAGCTGCTGGTTAACTAGGGGAGTGAGCCGCACAAGAAGTAGACTAGAATGTATGCCAGAGATTTGACGTCGTTGCGGCGTCCTAGCTGGGCTCCTAGGTGGCTGTTGATGGAGGCAAAAGCGGGCATACCGGTGAGGCGACAGGCACAGAGAAATAGGATGTGGTCACCGGTTGTAGGTTCGCAATATGGATTTGCAATGCCAAAATTGACGATGAAGACAGTGTGAGCATCATCACCAAGGCCCACCAAAACATTTTGTGGCTTGATATCACCATGAATAAAACCATGACCATGGATATATTGAAGGTGAGATATCTGCTAAACGGTCAAAAAGCTGTTCATCTGTGAGTTTGAGAGAACATATCAATTGGTCAGTGATGTGAGCAACTGTATGGATGTGGAACGTCTTGTGCTTGTTCATGAGCTCATGTAATGAAGGGCCGAGAAGATCAAGGACTAGACCATCGTAGTTGGCCTCTTGTCCAAAGCAGTGTGTGCGGGGGATCCCCTTGCCGCCACCGAGAGACCTCAGAACTTCATACTCATGCTCCACCGAAGAACCTCCATCAACGGCGAGTTCGAGTTTGACGGCATACAATTTGTTCGTAAAGATATTCACTGCTCTGTACACACGCCCTGTAGGTTTTCACTAGGTAGTAAGTCACACTTAAACTATCAAGCAGCAGAGTGAAAAAAATCGTACCATATGTGCCAGAACCAATCAACTCCTTTATTCTAACTCGTCCATCAACACAAACTGGAACAAGAATTTCTGGTACAGAGGTCATCGGAGGGAAACCTTCGCCTGACCGGATAGGTCTACAACCTGTGAGTCAAGGCCAGTCAGTAAGACGAACAACTGCTTGAATATGCTCAAAGACCTTACACCGCAAGCATTGATTCATGTTTTGCCTGAGAAAATCATCAAAATATAAAGCAATTAGATAAAATTTTATTTAACCTTTTTTTTTGGAGAATATCTAGAAAATAGTCTATATATTTGTTTAATGT
>JBBPQC010000033.1:0-59909 GCA_038092295.1 Leccinum arenicola | reverse complement strand
ATAGTGTGACACGTGCTATTGCTATCATGAGTAATTAAAGGTGATTGTGATAGAGCCGCGAAACTTTGCGGAGCATTTCGTGAGTGTCGAAATAAAGAAGACATTGCTGTCCATGTAATACGAGCACTCGGTCTGGCTACTACTTGGCTATCTATCACTTGTTTTTGATCCACCGCATTCAGGTATTAGGCAAACTTTTTCTGATTGTCACTGATCAGCGTATTCTGTGACAAGATTGTTTTGTGATGCTGTAGTAGTTGTTGACTCCGAAGGTCGGCAAAGATCAGACCTAGTCTACATAGACTTCGCCTCATCTGATCCTCTCAATGTTAGTACTCGCTTCATGCTCACACTGCGATAATGTTCATTCAATGTCGACACTCCTTTCCAATGAAGTCGTGTCAGGGAAAATACAACGACAGTTCATTGCATTACTTCCCATGGTGGCTATGTATACACTACTATCATCGGACGCGTCGAGGCAAGTATCCGATTTTCTCATCCAACCTGAACATCCGCCCGTCAGTTTCACCGTAGTCGAGGAAATAAAAAGGAACTAAACACGTACTCTTCTTTTAGCTTGACAGCCAGATAAACCGACCCATAAATGAGCGCCGCAGTCACCGCCAGCGGCGACAGGACGCAAGATGCTCCGAGCGCCACTGGTAAGAATGCCGTCCCCACCGCGGTGTACCCAATCAACATCAGAGCATGTTCCCTGTGCAAGGCGGGTGGCAGCGTATCTCCGATCCGCATCAGGTCATGGCCTAACAGGTCTTCTTCGACAGCCTGGATCATCTTTTCTAGCATGATAGTCACGTCACCTGCAAGGTACATAAGTCTCAGTGTTTCCAGTGAGAGCACCCGCATGCAACAGCACATAACGCTGAAAGACTTACATTTAGTGGGAGTATAGACCCGCCACGGCTTTGTCTCCTTTTTGGCAATGAGTGACCGAGATACATGTATATGCGTCAATATGCGGTACTCCTCCATGCCACGTATAGATCGTTGTAATTCCTCTGCAATGATAGTGCGCATCAGTTCCGACGTCCCTTCAAGACAACACGAAATACGTTCTGTTTAGAGCCAGGTTACGCAGTGCGCACGCGGGTCCCATTATTTCCGAGGCTGGCCGTGGTTGCCGATACAGCGAGTCGCGCAAGAGATCCTCGGAGCTTGACCTGGATAGGCCAGCCTTTCTCCGGGAGAACCATCCGGATGATTTTGGGTATGTGAGGTTGAACGATCTTCGCTTCGTCCGCTTGAGTTACAAAATATTAGAGGAAGCTCTTGGCAGGATGGCAGTAGTGCTTACACGTCTGAGCCAACGCAGTCAGTATCGTCACCCCTTTCTTCTGAGTCTTCCAATCAGGGTCCCGTAAGAGTCTCAAACTAATTGCGACGAGCTCTTCAGGGCAGTTATGGAAGCTGAACGGGTTGGCTGTGGCCCGGGTGACTTAGTCATAATGAATCACTATCATCATCCCAATACCTACTGTCCAAGGTCATGTACACGGATTTTTTCAAGCCCTTCAACGTGGACAACGATACTGGCGCTGGTCGAAGCGCATTTTCCAAAATATCGATGCATTCAAGGAACGCAGGGGAAGGTCGACGCGAGGGTCTTTGGTGACGAGTGCCGCAGTTTGGGCGCGAAGCTTATCCAGGAGGAAAGCGGGTACATCATTGGACTCGTTGGAGGTGGTGCCAATGATTGTGAGTGGGACTATAGGCTTAAAAACAAAAGGGTCGACGGTATAGTTTCGGGTGAGTTGGTAGCTACGGAATCGCTTGATCTTGACCTACAGGTTTGCGGCGTATAGCGGTGGCTTTCGCTTGTGGTGGTTCCACCTTTTCATCTGGCACGTCTCTATCCCTGTTGACGGGACCAGCGGATCTGAAATGGACATTTTGCGGTTGTAGCCCTTTCAAAGCCCTCTTCGCTATGCCTTTGGGTAACCATTCAGAACCACACTCAGGCTAGCGGCGAGGACAAATACACCATTTCTCCCGTCGACGCGTCTCTATCATACGCTCGAGGGTCCTGACTACTATCTTTCCTTTTTTTTCACGTCCATCATGTCTCGGCCGATTGACTGATCTCTTGCTCCGTACGCACAGGTGGTGAATAGATACACATCCGAGTCTCGTTCCGTTATCGATATATCGACATGTGTACAAATGCCTAAATCTCAATTGAATGATTCAGTTCGTTCATCTCTGACTCGCTCGTCACGCCGTTTTCTCCATGTGCACCGACTTGGCCTGCCTGAGTTGGGACTTGGTCAAAAAAAACCTAATGAGTGCCATGTAATTTATCGTCAAGAACTTGCGCCGCCAGGTCACCTCTTCGAAGGTCATCGGTAAGTTCGCTCCCCACGGCTGTGTTCCACAGGCAGCACAGCACCCTTTCTCACTTCTTGTAAAGTGATTTCCTCATACTGTATGTGATGCTGGACGCACTGTTTACCAAGATGAGATGCGATTCAACTTGGTGTGAAATGGGGGCTGTTGTGCAATGGTGATGTACATGGGGACCGACTTCTTATAGTGCCTATTTCGGGTGACGATTCTACTTCCAATTCATTTCCCGCACTCACGCTAGTAACCCTTGCAAGAACATGTTGGAGATGAAGTTCTAAGGTCACCTTTTTTGTCCAGTGCAACTCTAGCTGGCATTTGGGCGGCTCTGATCATTCTCCCCATAGTTACCGCTATCCGATCATATCCAATTGTCTCCAATCCTCCATCAAATGGTATTAGTGGTATGTATTCACATATCTGCCACACGTTTCAAAACAGCAGGGTAGAATTTGCGAGGACTGATCAATTACAGATTCACGAAGGAATCCCGAACGGAAGTTGCCCTTGACACACTCACTTGTGAGCCGTTTCAAACCCATTCGACCCCCAAGGCCAATAGCACGTTCATCGGACTCCATTGCCAAAGTGACCGGTCAATTTTATCTTCACTTCATTTGAGGTTTAGTTGACGTTAAAAGCGGAAATTACCCCACCCCCTCGTCAGTGAGTTGTACATGTGACGGAGGTTGCCCCCGAGTCTCCATTGATCAGTGCCAGTGTGTCCACGCAGGGTCAATTACCTACTGGCCTCACTGCCCGGCGAGAGTAGCTTAACGGTCTTTAGCGGTTCCTTGCCGTTGCGCGGGGATTAGATATAATGATGGTTCCTATTCAGTGCGGGCTTCTAAACTCCATCTCTCCTCTGATCATCAACGGAAATGTGCCGCTTCCCCGCATCATATATACTTACCGAACCGGGAACCGGTGGTACGACCGCCGAGCCCTGGATTACACGGGGACACCACTGGGAGACAGGGCGCAACCCCCGCGTTGAGGACACACTGGCAGGATGTGATTAACAGCGACGAGGACTCAGCCTGAGTGCTACGAGTTGATCGCCGTGTCGCAGCATCCCCGCGGCACTTTTATCCATAGAGATCAACGAACCTCTTGAGTCCTCCATTCGTAAGCTGTGGTGAAATCTACACCAAATTGGTCTTTGAACGCAGCGACAGGGGTGAACTCGTTGGACATGGCAGCCGGGAATATGTGTCGCACGAAAGTGAGAAGGGAAACGTGAATGCAGCAATCGTATCCTGACGTTGCATGGGCTTCAGGTTTGATATATATAGCCAAAGCGGGCGAACGACCCAAATTGATTCCTAAATCGTTGCTTAGAATCAACCATATCACCTATGCCGCGACGTATCAGGATGGCGGGAATAAGAGGGCTTGAACTTCTTCTTTTACTCTAGTCTGAAGTTGATAAGCTCACCGGAGCTAAGACGATAAGAATCAGTAAAATTGGAACGACTTCTAGAAAAGAAAAGTGAGTAAACCTTGTCAGGGTCAATCCCGCCGTTAGCCAGTTGTATCACTACCACCACCCTAGAATCCGCCGCGTGATTACTGTCATCGTCGTACGTTGAGCGGAGATGACTTACGTGAAGACTCATGGGCAAGTGCCTCGAGTAATGATCCGGCATATCATCACGAACGTGGCATAATTCAGTGTCACTTCCTATCGAATGCCTCCTGTGCATGGCTGGGGACCAGAGTCCACCGCGGCCAGTTCCGTGGTGGTGTCACACGAGCAACCCGAAAGGTCCTACGACGTGACGATGGCTCCCTGATAATACACGAGACGGCGTCAAGGTGTTCATCAAACAAATGGTACTTACATGTATTTGACAGCTTTTGGCAAGTACGCCAACGGGTCCGACAGCCCAGGTACTGTCAACTACGGGCGAAGAGCATTCCCAGTATGTACAAAGTAATGCGCCACTTACTGAAGCTGAAGTTCCCAACGTTAGCATTACTTCAACACGGCCAAGGTCGTTCCCGACGCCCGGTGCCAGTGACCCCTGACTCGATCCAGCAGGCAGTACCAACGCCGTGGCCTCAACGCCTTCTTTGACTTTCGTAGCTCAGTCATGTTCATGTCTGTCACAGCGTGGCGCCCTCAAAGTGATGACGATGGAAGAATGTGTTCATAGTACATACCATATAAAAGGCTCCACGGACCCATCTACACATAACCTACGAAAGGATTCAAAAGATTCTACATACTTACCAGCCAACATTCGGAACTTTCGACAAACCGATCAATCGAGCCCAGGTCCGTCGTGTTCGAGTCCAAGTCCAAGTTCTCGAACCTATCACGTCCACTGGCAACTCAGGCCACCCTCCACGCCCAGAATGGACCTATTCGACGCAAAAAAAAGAGCGAGTGAACACCTCGCACACCACATCGACAACTAGAATAAAAAGACAGATCATCTCCACTTACCCAATGGATCAGCGCGTTCGTGCCCCGCACCCGTCCACATCCCTAGCAGCCCGAGCGCACTCCCAACCCCACCAATCTGCAGCGCCTCGCTCGCCCACTCGGGCGACGACGAAGACCCAGTTCCTTGTGCATACGTGTCCTGAGAAAAAAGCATCACAGGTCAGAAAGCAAGAAAGATAAACGACGACAGATCGAACAACTCGAAACGCACCATCTGCCACCTTACTTCACCCCCTCCAATGAGCTGCGCGCGCCCCCTGACCATCCGCCCCTCGTCCGGACTACGATCGGAACCGATGGATGACCCAGTGAAATGGATGACAGGGGGAGGACGGAAGTATCCCCGTCGAGGATGCTTGTGCAAACGACTTCCAAGCATGTTGATCGCGTCACGTTCGAGCTCAAGATCATGCACGGGCATCAGCCCCGCACGCGTGTACCCTGTGATTCGAAGTTCCATAGGGATAATACGACACGCTTCTTGCGTTTCCATCGTGAGGAACTTGCTAGGGTCGAGCTGCGCGACGGGTATTTAGCAGCGATCGAAAACAGAGACGCATCACGACATACGTTGAAGACTAATGACGACCGGACTGTGTCAGTATTACGCCAGGCAGGAAGGAAATAGGGAGGTCACGATCGAAGAAGCAGGACTCACATAGTAATTCTCTGTAATCCATCCAACACACGCAGCGTCTACGAGGCAAGTGGTCAGTTGGCAATCACCATATAGTACGAAGCGCGCAGAATAACGTAACAGAACCAGAAACGAGCGACTCACCTCCAAATCCCAGTGACGCCCGCCCAATCCCATCCCTCACATGGCTCGCCCTCGGGGCCCACCTCCCAGTCGTCAAGTCCAACACTGGGCGCAGCAGGGAAGGCAGGTCCCTTTCCCCTCTCTTTCTCTTTCTCCTTCCCCTTTCCTTTGTCTTTGACGGCGGTCGGGTGTTCGAGTGCCTCCCGTCGCGACACAATCCGTGGCTTCCTCGCACTAACATCGGCGATCCCCAAGGATGACTCGGACGCCGACGCGTCCACTATCCCATCCTTGCTCTCCCCGCGCTGCTGCCGCTCGATCCATCCATTCCAGTACCCACACGAACTGCCCAACCGCGCCACTTCTAGATTTCGGAATCGGTTGAGAATGTCCACGAGATCAAACGTCGTGGCACCGGCGTCGCTGCTCGTCGTCGTAAACGTAGTAGTATCAACAGTAGTGCCAGTAGCTGTAGACGACCCCCAAAAAAAACGCGAGTCACCCGTTAGGCATGACAGTGACCGCACCACGGCAAACCAGGACATACCTGCTCCATGCGACCCGTCCCGCGCAAGCATTAGCTCGTCTTCGTCCTCCCAAAACAATCCCACCCCACCAGGCCGGTCCTCGGACGGAGTGTCCTCGTTGTTCTCGCTCGCTCCCCTATCAAATAGATCCCTCAGGTTCGCTTCGACGACGATTCGAACGCTCGCCAGATACGTATAGTCCGGTCTGAGATGCTCAGGCTGGATCTCGCGTGGTGGGACTGCAGCCGGCATTCGTGGATTCGAGCGGCGAGTCCGCCTACGCGATGACGACGACGCCTCGGTCGTGTGGTCCCTTGAACCGAGCATGTGTGCGATGAGCGGGTGTTGCTCGACCTCCAGCGGTTCCATCTCTGCACCATCATCATCGTCGGCGGGAGACTCGTACCCTGCAACGGCAGAAGAAGAAGACGGTTCACCAGGGTTATAAGCTTGTCTAGGTTGGTCTAGGGGAGTTTTTTTTGATACCATACACTAGATGTACAGGAAGTCCACATCCATGCCTAGGGAGTCCAGGACTCTCTTCTGTACACCAAGGTCACATTTTAGTTTTCTTGGCATCCAGTACATGCATGGCAGTCTTGGACTCCCTCCTGCACACCAAGGTCTCATCTTATTTTTTCTGGCATCTGCACCATGCCTAGGGAGTCCAGGACTCCCTCCTGCATACCAAGGTCACATCTTAGTTTCTTGGCATCTAGTACATATATGGCAGTCTTGGACTCCTCCTGCACACCAAGGTCACATCTTAGTTTTTTTGACATCCATATTATGCTTAGGGAGTCCAGGACTCCCTTCTGCACACCAAGGTCTCATCTTATTTTTTTTGGCATCCACACCATGCCTAGAGAGTCTTGGACTCCCTTTGCACATCAAGGTGAATGTCTCAATTTTTCTGACATATGCATACATGCAAGGGAGTCTTGGACTCCCTCTTGCACATCAAGGTGAGCATCTCAAATTTTTTGACATATGCATGCATGCAAGGGAGTCTTGGACTCTCTTCTGCACACCAAGGTCTCATCTCAAATTTTTTGACATATGCATGCAAGGGAGTCTTGGACTCCCTCTTGTACATCAAAGTGAGCATCTCAAATTTTTTGACATATGCATGCATGCAAAGGAGTCTTGGACTCCCTTCTGCACACCAAGATCTCATCTCAAATTTTTTGACATATGCATGCATGCAAGGGAGTCTTGGACTCCCTCTTGCACATCAAGGTTGGTGTCTCAAATTTTTTGACATTTGCATGCATGCAAGGGAGTCTTGGACTCCCTCTTGCACATCAAGGTCAGTGTCTCAAATTTTTTGACATCTGCATGCATGCAAGGGAGTCTTGGACTCCCTCTTGCACATCAAGGTCAGTGTCTCAAATTTTTTGACATATGCATGCATGCAAGGGAGTCTTGGACTCCCTCTTGCACATCAAGGTCAGTGTCTCAAATTTTTTGACATATGCATGCATGCAAGGGAGTCTTGGACTCCCTCTTGCATATCAAGGTTGGTGTCTCAAATTTTTTGACATTTGCATGCATGCAAGGGAGTCTTGGACTCCCTCTTGCACAGCAAGGTCAGTGTCTCAATTTTTTTGACATCTGCATGCATGCAAGGGAGTCTTGGACTCCCTCTTGCACAGCAAGGTCGGTGTCTCAATTTTTTTGACATATGCATGCATGCAAGGGAGTCTTGGACTCCCTTCTGCACACCAAGGTCTCATCTCAAATTTTTTGACATATGCATGCATGCAAGGGAGTCTTGGACTTCCTTCTGCACACCAAGGTCTCATCTCAAATTTTTTGACATCTGCATGCATGCAAGGGAGTCTTGGACTCCCTCTTGCACATCAAGGTCTCATCTCAAATTTTTTGACATATGCATGCATGCAAGGGAGTCTTGGACTCCCTCTTGCACATCAAGGTTGGTGTCTCAAATTTTTTGACATCTGCATGCATGCAAGGGAGTCTTGGACTCCCTTCTGCACACCAAGGTCTCATCTCAAATTTTTTGACATCTGCATGCATGCAAGGGAGTCTTGGACTCCCTTCTGCACACCAAGGTCTCATCTCAATTTTTTTGACATATGCATGCATGCAAGGGAGTCTTGGACTCCCTCTTGCACATCAAGGTCGGTGTCTCAATTTTTCTGAAATCTGCATGCATGCCAGGGAGTCTTGGACTCCCTCTTGCACATCAAGGTGAGACTTGTGGAGCTCAGCTGCTCCCTGAAGGGGTATGGAGCCCTCATCCACCTTTTGTGGCACTCCCAAGTCCATCCTGAATCCCTTCTGTTACTTTTTCCTGCTGTCTCATGTTTGTATGTTGTTCCAGTCAACATTCCGAGTCCATTTCAAGCCCAGGAACTGTTTTCCCGCACTCCCGACACAGTTTGTACGCTTATTTAACTGCCTTCCCTTGTTTCCTCCACACTTTACTAAGGCTTTGTTTATAGCTAGTTTATACTTCTTTCATAGTTGTTACTGTCTATTTCAGGCAACTTGGCCATGTGAGAAATTTATGTAAAAACAGCGTTAGTCTCTGATTTTCTGTAGCATCTCAACAGCCCACTCGGAACTCTTCGGAAATGATACCATTCCACTCGGAATAGCCCAGCAATCCCATCCTGCATAGATTGGTATGGAAAAGGTGAGTTTTTGGAAAATCGAAATTCGGTATGCATCAGGTATTCGGAGTTCTGTGTGTTAGAAGGCTACTGACTTCCAATGCTTTGATAGAGATGGCCCAGGGCAAAAAACTCACAACAGAGCTGTTGGCCTTGATGTCTCGCCTCATTCTCAGGCTGTTAGACGGGTAATCTCTTATTTTTACGAGCATGGGACAGTCCCCAGCGATGAAGAAAAGCCAGCTGAGACACAGGTGACCGGAAATGGAGTGCAGGATGAAGCTAATATAGGTGTGTGTTGTTGATTTTGCCATTTGATATCAATTGATTGACTAAACTTACGACCCACGCCATACCGAGGAAGACAAGCAAGAGGTAGCTAGAGGGTGACAATTGATTCTAACACCATTCCTGCTACAATGCCGCTGCGGTGAGGTTGAAGGTCTCGCATGCCTGCTAAGATTTCTTGACACTCTTATTGATGCTCCACTCCCCAATGTCCAAGCCACTCTCAAAGTGATTTGCAGAATGTTTTTGTTGAATGAGAAGTAATCATAAAAAGAGCAAGACGCAACAGCAGCAACTGGCGCTTTCAGACTCGGAACTTGAGGACGAACTTCCACTG
Source organism: Leccinum arenicola (assembly GCA_038092295.1). Taxonomy (NCBI): domain Eukaryota; kingdom Fungi; phylum Basidiomycota; class Agaricomycetes; order Boletales; family Boletaceae; genus Leccinum; species Leccinum arenicola. The sequence continues at coordinate 50,542 of JBBPQC010000033.1, read as the reverse complement.
ATAGACGTCATCGTGGATGACCACTTCCCACTTGAACGTCAAAGTTGGTGTCCGCGAAGAGGATGACAACTGGGCTTTTGAGAAGCGGCAAACTTCCTCAGACCTACCCAATGAGGCAAAGCTCTTTGTCAACCATCGGACGAAAACAGGGCCCGGCTTGCCCCCTCGCTCGACATCCACATCGACAGTGAGACAAAGGCTGATCCAAACGGCAATGAATTGGTTGATCTCGATGCTGAGAACGCCGACGACCCCTTGATGGTTGGTGAGTACGTCAATGAGATCTTCGACTACATGAAGCACGTCAAGGTATTTCTCTACCATACATTCCACTCGTAGTCCATCCACTCACCAGATTTCAAGTTTTCAGCTAGCTACCCTCCCCAACCCCGACTCGGATTATATCACGCTCCCTCATCCACAATGTCGTTGACGTTGTCGATGCACATGCACATGCACATGCCCCCGGCCCCCCTCATCTGCGATGACGACGCTGCTCACATAGACGCTCCCCCCTCATTTGCAACGTTGCCAGTGACGACGATGAACGCGATGACATGGTATGGTGTGTCAGTTCCTGCCTCTCTCCCTCTCCCTCTCCCGCCTCATGTCGGGCCTTGTCCACACCGCCAGCGCATGCCCCCTCGATGTGACGACGCAAGGACATAAGCAGCAACGATGACAGCATACGCTCCGTTACGCGAAATGTCGTCCACGATGACGCACACTCTCACACACACCCTCATCCGCAATCACGACAACGCGTGCACACGTGCACCCTGACGCACCACGAATCAAATTTACCACACAGTACATCAAAGTCATATTTTGATACTTATATTGCAAGAGACTGTACTGCCTATCAGTGATACATTCATGCCCAAGTGATTCTTGCTGGAACATGATGGTACGTACAACCACGATGACGTTATGTGGGTGTTTGGGCCCTTTGAGTGTCAAATGTGGTATGCAGCCGTCGCCGAGTGTTTGATCGCGCCTTGTCTAACATGTTAGGTAGTCCATGGAGGCACATTGCTATTTCCTGTGAATGAGTGCATGGGTGTTCAAGATCCAGACGACGGAGGGGTCCGACCTTGCCTGGATTCCCCTCCTCCCCTTGTCATCGAGCGTGCAGGCTATAGAGTAGATTTATTACAACAAAAAAGATGGTCATTACCGTATGTAAGTATTGCAAAATATACAGTAGTCAGTGATTACCGTGCCATCTTGCACGATACTGTTGTGTCTTGCATTGTCATCCCAACTTGGCTCTTGCAATACTTCGTTTGAAACCGGACACTTCCGCTCTTGCAATCCACCTGCTCACCTTGCAATGTGGTGTTACATGTCACTAGTACTACTCCCCTTTCAATACCCTCAAATTGGCGGGTTGCAATATACAACCCAGGCCACCCTCTTTCAATGCCCCGGCCCACCGCCTCAATTGCAAATGTCAGCCCCCCATCTTGCAATCATCTGATTTAGTCTGTGAGTGAGAAGCGGAGTGTTTTCTCATCTCTTTTCTTCGTTAGTATTGCTCTACAGTAGTCGCTCTTTTGTCCTAGTCATTAAGTAGACATCATTCATTTCATTTCGCACCCACCCACCGCTCCCTCTCTCCGCTCACGGCCAGACACTCAGCCAGACTCGTATCTGTCCGATGCTGCGTCACTAGACACCTGTCGGGACAAGCTACGCCGTTCGGTGTCCATCCCGCCCACACAGCGCGAGCTCGCCCATCAAGGTTCGGGTTCAGCTTCAAGTTCGGTCCGGGAAAGCCTTCGGCTTTTCGCCCAACCCTTCTCTCAGCGCCTATCCAGCGCATCTTCCTTTCCCATTGATCACGCAGCCCGAACGCACAGAGGTGAGTGCTGTGCACTTCCGCCCGTTCCGTTTCCTTTCCGAACGTTTCCGCCATTTCCGTTTCCGGAATGTTTCCGCCGGTACTGTACGTCAGGTCCAGTTGCACATAATGTTACGTATTCCTCTCATTATTCCGCTGGGAGCCTGTACATAACAAGCAGCGTACATTGATATCGGTGGGGGTATCAACTTGAATGCTGACAATTTGGCAGAGACCACTGAGACCAGGCCATAGCGGAGAAATGGTTGGCATAAAACAACGAGGATTATCATAAAGCGGGTTATATACACTGCAAAAATTAAATCGACTAATTCAGAGCGTCCAAGACGCGGCTAGTTAGCAGCGAGGACGCGACACATCAGCGTCAATTTTCTGTTAATCAGCGTCTTTGCGTGACGCTGATGTACTCATTTTGTCTATTAGAAAACAGCGTCGAGGATGCTGGTTCGCAGCATCCCCACGGAACATTCGTAGTGTCCCCACAGTTCATTTGTAGCGTCCCCACAGCTCATTCGTAACGTCCGAAATAGTACCAGTAAAAATTCGTGTCCCTTTGTGGTCCCCAAAAAATCCCGCCATCTTCAAGCTATTGAAGCTGGTGTGATGCGGTTGCACAATTTGTAGATTGAAACAAAAAAAAACTGCCCACCCCGGGGATCGAACTCGCTTCTGGGCTCCAGGATACATACAGAGTGATGCGTCCGACGTGTCCGTACCGATAGACTACATGACCGATAAAATACTTGCTCAATGATCAAATATGAATAGCTCCGAAAAGACTTCAACAAATTTTCATGCTTCCGAAAACATTTTCCATCGGCAGATCACAAGCATCAAATGATGCCTCAATTACAGGACGCTCAAGATGAGCGTCACGAATCAGCGTCACGTCCAGACTGACGCTCAGAATCAGCGTCGGTCCGATGACGCTGATTTCACGCGTCCTTTGAATCAGCGTCACGGCCAGTTATATTGCACACATCAGCGTCTCAGACGCTCTGAATTAGTCGATTTACTTTTTGCAGTGACAAGACTTCGATGATGTAAGTAGTACCGTCGATTTCGACGGTCCCGACAAAGGGAGTGGATGGCTGTCCGGCGAGTTGTCCAGGTAAGATATTTAGGGTGGGATCGTAACCAAGAGTGAGAGGACGAAAATCCGCATTGCTCAGGCACGAGCAAGAAGAACGAGAAAAAGCCTCTCGGCAGAGATACGCGTATTACATTGTAGAGGGTAACGAGTTGGATACATTACAGATACAATGTTACCTATCATTTTTTTCCCTCCTCCCTGCTCTTCAAAAAGAAAACAAAAAAAATATTGTTGATAAAAAAAAGAATCCGTACACCCCTTATGTCCCACCAATAACCAACAAGTTAGAGATGTGTACGGGGGCCAACTGGGCGGAAAGACTAGTGTGAGAACTACTCGTGCGCTAACGTCATTCGCGAGTCAGAACAGGCAAGATCAGTTGGTGGCGAGGAAACAGATGTCATGGAAAGATGGCGCTGCAAGGAACGAGTCAACTCTCCTTGCGTTGAAATAGATGGGACAGGACAAGGCGAGCTGTCCGACGGACGTCCGGCAGGAAATTGTTGTGGTGGCTTGCCGTTGACCAACTCCAAAGGATAGTGTTGTGCAGGCGAACCCGGAACAGGTCGACTTGCTGAAGCTTCCGCTGCCTCTTCTGCAGTCGATAACCGTCTCTTCTTTAGCCGGGGCGAAGCTCGTGAGTCTTCTTCGGTCTCAGCAGTAGCGGTGTCGTTGGCGTGCAGTCGTTTCTGGTAGCGCGACGCGGCGGCGCGAGTGCCACGAAGGACGGAAGCCAGGCGGGAGATGCCACGGTTGACGAATTGAGGTGCCAGCTGCTCAGCGTTGACCCATCGGAACCTCGATGCCGCCACTTCCACCAACTCGTCCTTCTTGGGCTTGGTCAAGCTGAGCGACTTCCAGGGATAATGGGGACGACTATCAAACTTTTCTAATGCCTCCCTGTCTTTCTTCTGCCACCGGTGCGCGTCGGCTTTCTCAGCGACCCAACCAATGTCTAGCAGTCTACGGAGGTGTCTTCCGTTGAGTGGACTTCTCTGTGGGTTCGGATTTTCGAGCATTAACTCGTAAATGTGCCAAGCGAGGATGGGATCGAACAGCTCCGGCGCGCGTTGTTCGAAGGGAACGGAATTTTCGTACGCAAAATCGCGCACCTTGAAGCCGGAGCGCTGAATATCGACAACGATCTCCTCTTGTGTGAGGTCTGGAGGAATTATCTCTGTCGGAACAGGAGAGGGTGCAGAGGCGGATTGCTCGGCGGACTGGGGCAACGAAGAGTATGACATTGTGAGCGGCGCTAGGCAGGACAAGCTGACGGTGGAACTTACGGCAATATCCGTCGCCGAGGTTGATCGAGGCACCAACAAAGACAGGGGAGGAGGAACGGTCAACGAGCCCTCGCTTTGTGTCCGTCGACCGTATGAAGGTCCTTGACTGGACTCTCCTATCGGTTGGGAGCGCGCTCGGCCGGATACAAGCAGTTGGTCTTCTGAGGTGTTGTACGCCACTGGATGAGTCTCGGGAATGTGAGGCGGAATATTGAGCTGCAAGCCCAGGGGGCCGTGAACCTCTGATGTAGGCATGAAGGGTGATGCGAAGAATGGGCGAGAAGGACTGATATACGTGCGCGACGCTATTGTTCTCGTTCCACCGTTCCTAATGGCCGAGAAGGAACACCAAATCGGGGTAAGAGTCTAGAGACGAAACACAACCGCGTGGCTCCAAATAGCGATAGTTTCGGACACAAAAATTCGAATTTTTGATGTTTTTTTCTCTGAGCGAAAGAGACTCGCGGTGACCGTCTCAGAAGCTTTGTCGTCGTTGAGGTGACGGCTGAGTTGCTCAGCTGTCGGTCTTTCGCCGGCATACGCCGAGAAACGAATGACTGCCAAAAGTAGAAGTCTGACTTGCTCAAGTTGTCACCGTGACGGCGGCGATGTCGACAGCGCAAGACAAACTGCTCGTTCCCTTGCACGTATCGTACATACAGTCCCTCGGAAAAGTGAGTAATGATCGTATGTTCGTACTACCACATCTCGTTGACTCTCATACAGAGCACAGATGATCTCGCTTATCATCTCACCGCGCATCTGCGGATGAATGCCATCTACTGGGGACTCACTGCACTGTGCATCATGGGACACCAAGATGCACTGGATCGAGAAGAGATGATCGCGTATGTGATGAGCTGCTGGGACGAAGAGGCAGGTTTGTTTCCGCGCTCTCTCCTCCACTACGAGCCTGATCTGATCTCCCCTGCAATCTAGGCGGCTTCGGCGCACATCCGGATCACGACGCGCATATTCTTTCCACGCTAAGCGCCGTCCAAATCCTCGTCACGCAGGACGCGCTCGACAGACTGGACGTTGACCGCGTCGTCAAATGTACGTCACCCCTGCCCACTACGGCAAGCTGACTACAACACAAGCCAGTCATCACATCGCTCCAGCAACCCTCTGGCGTGTTCGCGGGCGACGCTTTCGGCGAAATCGATACCCGTTTCCTTTATATCGCCGCCAACGCGCTATCGCTTCTCGGTCGTCTGGATGCCATGGACGTCGAGAAAGCGGTCTCCTACATCCGCCAGTGTCGCAATTTTGACGGCGGGTACGGCGCAACCGCCGGCGCGGAAAGCCACTCCGCACAAGGTCTGCGACCATATCATTGATTGTTCACGTCACGCAAACTCATACTCAACCTCATTCATTTGATGTCTATTTCAGTCTTCGTGTGTGTAGCTGCCCTCGCGATACTCGATCGACTAGACGAGGTCGATTCAGAAATGTTGTGCTGGTGGCTGTCAGAACGGCAACTTCCAAACGGAGGACTCAACGGACGCCCAGAGAAATTGCCTGACGTGAGCGCGGAGGCCTCGCTCATTCTTCCTGGCGTTGATCGTTGACACGATTATCATACAGGTATGCTATTCGTTCTGGGTTCTGTCGGCCCTGTCTATCTTGAACAAAATGAGCTGGATTGATAGCGAAAAGCTCCTCGAGTTCATTCTCTCTGCTCAGGATCCAGAGATTGGCGGCATCGCTGATCGGCCGGGGGACATGGTAGACGTTTTTCATACCCACTTTGGGGTTGCAGGTACGTTCCACACCAACCCATTCGGGGCGTGCAGCGTCGTTGAACGGGATGCACCAAAGGACTGTCTCTCCTGGGATACCCTGGTCTGGTAGATTTGGATCCGGTGTACTGCATGCCCGCAAGCATCATTGAGGCCAAGGGACTGAGGAAAGGATGGAAGGCACTGCCGCGGAGGTTAGCGTGATGGCATTTTTCGTCTCCCTCGATGTCGCTTGCTACCAAATTGAATGATTTGTCCTAGAAAAAAGTCTAATGGTTCGGAACATGCCTGACTTCCGGAACAAATGGGATAGGGTCAGCCTGTGGTGCGGTGCCAGTCTCAGCATTGGATATGATGAAATTGCAGTGCATACGAAGGAATGGAAGTCGTCTTCGTCAGCCCCATCGAACGACTGGATCTGTTTTGATTCCTGTGCAAAGGGAGCTGCTGACTTTTGCCGTCAAAATTTGCGAAGAATGATACGTATGACCGCCGGTGCAAGAATTGGCGAGATGCGTAAGTGCCATCTTTTGGAGATTAGAACATGAACATATGTCATGGGAAAGCGGTAAGTGGGTCCTTCTGCGCTGACTGCGCGCTATTGATGACTGCTTTCAGGCGTTTGATGGTGTTGCGCAAGGAAACACGTTCATCTGAGTTACGATCATGTCGGTCAATTGACAGTGGCGCGAGCAGGAGGTAAACAGCAAATAAGGTATCAGACGTAGAGGAGCCCATCAGGTGGAACGACCTGAGTCGGATAAAGTGGTGCAGTGTTGTTCCATGAAGAAGACCAGAGCAAAAGTGCCACGGCCGCGTTCGAGTCGTACGAGTTGAACCACAAAGCTCGAGTTTGGATTGGTCGATCGGACCCACGGGATACAGCGCCAGTCATTATGAACTTCAAGCTATGTCTTGAGAACGGGGAGATACTTGAAATTAGTAATCGCATCGCCGGTGGATGATCGGGAGGAGAAGAAGCAGCCGCCGCACTACGTCCTGTGCCAGGCAGCGCTGTGCGAGATCTCATTTGGTTCATTATCTTCAGCTTCTCTCAGCACTGCCAATCAATTGATTGACCAGTACATAACTAATCAGTTTGACACTCGTCCTCAATCTAAGGGTCTATGTCTTGATTCGTGAGGTCACGGCACTGCAAAGCCTAACCTCCGTCATTCATATTGCTGAGTGCTCCAATGTTACGCCGCCCACAGATAGGAGTTCCGAGTCAATTGCAGTCGTAACCCAGTCTTGGAAAGTTCAGGCAAGGATTCACGTTCGCCCAGGGTCTGTTACTAGATGAACCTTGCCGACGCGATGTTCATAGTAAGCTTACGTCTTTTTCCTACCACCATGCACGTGTCCGACCTGTGGGAATTTCATTATGAGCCGGAGCGCCCAAGATTCCTTCTCCAGCGCCAGTCACAGCCTAGTCAGAAGACTTCACCGCTCTACAGCGAGTTCTAAGTACATTGGTCTATTTCATGCCAAGCTGATTTCCGGAAACTTTCCTCAAGTACAGGGATTTCTGCCACGTGGCAGCGACCTACCCGCTGCTTTGCCGCAACCTGGGCACGCTTCCTGCGCATGTCCGTTCGAGCTGGACCGCATCCTGTTCCTTTTGTCGATAAAGTCTGCTCTTTCCCTTAATTTCACCGGCCATGCCTTTAACTGACGTGATCTTCAGGCGATTCGACCTTCCGGTGCCCGGCAACCACGCATAAGTGGTCGCACGGTGACTGCTGCTTCATGACCCCCACACACCATCGAAGCGTGGCAAGGAATGGACCATGACGTTTGCCATGCATCCCCGTCACCGCCTTAGGTCGCTTCGGCAGTGGCTTGGCGATGTCCGCCTCATGGCGGGAGATATCAAAACCCTCGAATCGAACCGGCTCTTCCCAAACCTCCCTCTTTCCTTTTTGTCCATTCTCAGCCGTCTCTCCGGCACGACTATTGACGATTAGACAATGGTGTCCACAGTTCTTGGCGTCCTCATCCTCACCAGCAACGGGGATCGAACAGAGTTCCTCCAGGATCCCTATAGCTATGCGCCTTCCTTCACCGAGTCCACTCCTCTCGGTTCCGTATGTGCCATTGTCTCATCCTCGACTGCATATGTTGACATCGTTTCGATGACAGATTCAGTCGTTCCAGCTGGGGTCCTACCTCAAGTCTACCTACCTAGACTCGTCTTCGCCACTTCATATCCTCAATATGCCTCTGGACCCTTCGCACCCCATCCCACCCAACCAGGTCAACGTCCACGCGAAGCCAGACGGCGAGGGTGCAGCGATCTTCGACTCTACCATCGCCTTGATGCAAGGAATGTTCCCACCGACTCCGCTCAACAAGATCGAGCTCGCCAACGGATCTACCGTTGTTGCCCCACTCGGAGGTTATCAATACGTCCCCGTCGAGACGGAAGTGGTCGATCACGTGCTCCAGCCGTGGACCGACTGCAAGGTTCGCCGCATGTTCGCTCATCGTTTCACGTGGCCTCCATATTAACAACGTGTCCGCAGGCTTTCAAGAAACACGTTGCCGAGGTTTACGCTTCGGAAGAGTTCAAGAGTGCCGCCAAGGAGGCACAGCACTTCTTTGCATCGATCCATGACTACATGTTCGGCAGACCCACGACGCTCGTCGACATCGTAAGTCTCGGACTTGTCTCGGTCTTCTGTTGGTTTCTGACTCTTGCGTCTCATCGTAGTGGAATGTTGGTGGACGCTTTCATATCTACTCTTCTCATTTCTGACATGCAACGTGGCGCAGGTATACGATTACCTCAACGCACAAGTTACCTACAACCAGACCTTTGCATATCGGCTCCCACCGACATTTGTCGAACAGGCACGCGGCTTGGCTGACTACAAGGAAAGCCTCGTCTTCACCGACAAGGAGCTCGGAGGAATTGGCAACAGTATGTCATGCATACTTTCTCATTAACATACGTGACACGCCTTCCAGTTGCTGGACGGACCATCCTTTCCCCAATCCTCAAGGCCCTCGAACGAATTGCTTTTGACGATGACCCGCTTCGAATCTTGCTCATCGGGTCCAGCTACCAACCTTTCATCTCTCTCTTCCACATGTTGAACGCAGAGGGCGTCAATGGGCCAGTCTGGGCTATTCGTAAGTTCATATGCTTATTGCCCATGTTCCCCGTTCATGTGATGCATACAGCCAACTTTGCTTCCGCTCTCTCGTTTGAGCTCGTCCGCGGACCCGGTCCAGAATTCCGCGACTTTGTCCGCGTCAAGTTCAAGAACGGCACCGACGACGAAGAGTTCCAGACTCTGAAAGTCTTTGGGCACCCCGAGGAGGCGATGGCGGTGACCGAATTTATCTACCGTTTGGAGGTACGTCGCGTTGCGCCGACCACCTCGCCATTCACGGACGACGTGGTCCGGGCCCGTTCGTATCCGTGTTTCATGATCGTGCTCACGCCTCGCCTACCATCGACAGCACCACGTGGTCCATGAAGACAAGTGGTCCTCCACGTGTTCGAACAGCTGGTTCCCGTTCGGCATCGGCGCTTCGACCGCAAGCGAAGACAGTGCCTGGACGCTGTTCGGACTTGTGTCCATCGTCTCTTTGCTCTCGTTCGGCTTGTTTGCGCTCGTGACGTACCGAAAGTATGCGAAACGTGCGACGAGGCGATACGAGGACATTACAGGAGAGGATGAAGTCGAGGTTCGTCGTGATTTTCGTTAGCATAAACCATTCGGCTGGATGCTGAGACGGTTCACAGTGTCGAGGTGTGTTCGTCAATGAAAAATCTCACTTGCTCCCTTGATGCGTCGCATATCATGAACCGCGCATCGTGTTTCGAGCAATCGATCCGATCTAGAACAAGCTTTTTTTTGTTTGGAGTGGGCTTCCGTCGTCGTCTTTTTCATTTTTTCATGCATATGTTGTTCACTCTCATCATCGCGTCTAACTAACTTTTCCTGTTGCTGCATGATCATGACTGGCATTGATACTATCTTTTACATTTACCTTTTTTGCATATCTTTACCTTTCCATGCTTGTTGTCGTCCGTCATCGTATAGGTGTTCGTTCACGTGTAGTATTGAGTACTTGCAAGCATGAAAAGGCAGGGTTTCAACTCGCATGCGACTGCCCTAAGAATGCTTCATCACAGTAGATATTACGGCTTCGGAGAAGTTGTTTGGCGGCTCCACAAGTGCCGCGATTCCAGCGAGTGCACTGAATATTTCACGATGCATCCGAAAACTACTGGGAATTCGATCTCTTCCTTTGATTCGGAGGGTATCTGTCACTTGGCAAACGTCTGCAGTTTACATGACCACACGATCATTGACCACCGCCCTTGGCAGCACGGACAGCATAGTTCTTCCTCTTCACATTTTCCGCCCTCACGTATTCCCGAATGTCCTCCGGCATGGTCGGTACGCCGTTGTACGTGCTCGGCGCAGGCTCTCCAAGTCCTTCGTATACCTGTAAGAACCGACCGGACACGTCCAGATCCCCAAAGATAGATATAAAAAAGATAAATATAAAGGCATGACACGATAACTACGCACCGGTACGACGCCCGTCCACACCCTCCCGACGACTTCCTGGTCCTGCATGTCCGCACGTTCGTCATGCGGCCCTTCCGCCCTGACTTTCGCACTCGCGCTTTCGACCCGCACCTTGAGTATCCGCGTGCTCTGCATCTCCGCGCTCGTCGGTGGGTTCCGTGCGGTGTCCCATCGCCCTGGATAGGCAGCGCCGTCTGTGATGAGCGTCATTGCCCAAATCTTCTCGTCTGTATCCGAGACGACGGTAGCGGTACCCTGGAGGATTGCCGAGCGGTAGTTGTAGCTGTGCGAGAAGGGACTCAAGGCGAGGACGAGCCCATCGACGTGCGTCGCTGCGACGCATACGGGGAGTCCATCCGATTCATCTGCGTCTGATGAGATCTTCATAAGACGGCTGGATGTGTGGCCTAATACATATGTGGAGAGCGTGTTTAGACGAGGGGACCGCAACATCCCTGGACAGGGCTGGTGTCGCATGCTCACCGTGCAGATAGCATACCGGGGCGCTGTCACTTGCCTCTGGATAGACTCCCATCTTGCCGATCATGGGCAGTATGATCGGAGTACGGTCGTGAGGGTCGTCATAAGTACCGGAGGGTGGAGGTGGAAGGAAGGAGACGTGCACGACGGACGAGGAGTTGACGATACCATGGATGGTCTCATAATCGTAGGCCGCTGTCCGCGTGAAAGACCGAAAACGTGAGTAGACCAATATTATTTCGAGCAAGGGGTTCAAGATCTCACCTCGCTTGCCCAGCCTGTTCACGGTGTTCCTTCGTTCTTTGGGATAGCTAGGGGTATTGTCGTCATCCATGATAGAAGCTGATCGAGAAGGGAATGGTCTGGAGGTGCCCAGATATCTATATCAACGAGTCGGGCGCCATGTGATAGTAACTCCCAAGACGTTGCCTTCCTTTTGTGGCCTTGCTTTCACACCTCTTCACTCAACGAACGTTTTCACTCCCTCGACTTCAAAGTTTGGGTGTATTTAGAACACAGCTGCGCAGCACACCTACAGCCTAGTGACACCAACTTCCCCAGGTGGCCACATAGTACGTCACCGTCAGTCCTAGTCAGTCACAGAATCGACGACGACATGAAGTCACGATTCGAGAGGTGCTCAGGAGCATTATGAAAGCTGACCAGAATCGGCGACATGACGTGGCCGAGAAACCGTTGTAGTCAATATAGTCGGCCTCGTACCGAGGTCGAAGAGAAACGAACATAATGGACGACTCACGCACGCCAGAACCTGAGACGAACAAATCACAATCATCCGACCCTGGCACGCACAAATGGGGCCACCACCCACCACTCGCAAACATCAGAACGACCTCGCGGCGAAATGCTGAGCATGATGGACAACCACAGCTGATCTCACGAACGGCACTGCGAATACTGGTTCCGCCGAGCCAATGGGACGGGCCAGGGTGGTGCACCGACGTATAGGATAGGCGGAGATGCCAACCGATTAAGCTCAGGTGACGCATTGCAGTGAGCTTCAAAGCACTGATCCCAATGCCAGGTGTCTATAGAGATTCGTGAAACCAAGTTGCGCAATCCAATTCTCAGAAATACTTGCCGCGCTGTTTGGAGAGCGTGAACATCATCTATGGTATGTAGTACTTACGATAATGGGCATATAGCTGACTTGGAAACAGGAGACGTATTTATATTGTAAGTACCACTATCAGATCACGAAGAAGCCGCAATGACCGTATCATAGGTTGCCCACTCGACGAGTGCTTATGCGGGCAGGCAAAATATGGGGTATACGGTATACTCTTCGTGACATCGACACCTCTTTTCCAAGCTTGGCTCGGTTCATTCCTCCCTGAATCATCGGATCCACGACATCCGGGCCACTCCAGTTCACAGTCACCGCACAAACCGTCGAGCTGGAAAATTATACTGCCAACAACATCAACGCCATACACCTACCATGCGTTTCGTCACTAGCACGGCATAGTACGTATTTATTCAAACATTGTTTCGATGTGATCCCCATGGATTAAAAACATTACAGTTGAGAGGTTTGGCAAACAGTAACCGCCGAACTATCAACTCAACAGGGTATGTTGGGGACTTCGTTTTCCTAGTTTATAGATACTCAGCTTCGAAGTGCCAGACGACTCGGACAAGGGAGGAAGATACCACGTATTTGCGGCTTAATGCCTGTCGTGTATGGTACACGTAAAGGCTGTTGGGTGGACTCTTGGGTTCGAACTCGCCTGGACCGGAATCTCGGCTAGTCATCACAGCTACCTCCCTTCTGATCTCACAGTTTATGTTCAAACTCTGCCGCCGCATGTTAACCAACCCATCAGGACTGCTGGGATGGGTAAGATGATCATGGAATTACATTCGTCCTTTCCTGATCCCTCCCCAATCAATCGAGTCTTATACGGCCTCTTGATATCTCATCGTTGTCCGTCGATTCCGGCAGACTTAAGCTCCATAGTCTTGTTTTTTTTTTTTTTCGTTCACTAGTGTCACTGTTCTCGAGGAGTCTAATCGTGACTCCATGCTTCCTGCTTCAAGATCGTGTGACGGTGCTCATTCTCAATAACTCACAAATCAGGACCAAGGATGACTTACATAGTAGGAATGCAGAATCTAATTCTCATTCATCCATGGATGCCAGTGGGGGTTCTTTGGTTTAATCTAGCTGTGGGTGTGCTGCCGCTCGTCGCTTGCCTTGCAGGGATGCGTGCAGTACAAACATGTTGTGATGGACAGTTTCTTGTTCCTAACCATGACAATCATAATGACCTTACTATGAATAATGTAGGCAGGCAGGCAAAGTTCAAGCATGCTCTGTGAATCTGATCTGTGGGTTCTCGCCAAAATTGAACACAGTACAGACACCATGTAGAAATATACTCCCAAATCTCCCAATATGCTGGCTACAGGGAAAGAGTTGGATTCAAAAAATGATGGTGAGTTGAACAACTTGCGCAGGTTCTCCTCCAAACCTAAGATTCCGCTGAAACAATCCAATGAGCCACATGCAACCTGTCTTTGATTGATGTTGGGAGTGATTGAAAATGACCTACCATGAAAAGTGAGGCTCACTTCCGGAATGGAGTTGCACTTGACTATGGAGCAAGTCAATTGGATACCCTGTGTATGAAATTCAATTCAAATATGCATACAGGTGAAGTAACCATCCTTAAAGTATTTGCTGCCAAGTACAGCATGCAGTATTTCAACCTGTGCCATATCTCCAAAGATGAAGTTACTACTGGTGTCAATGATGGTAGATATATTGCCCAGCAGTACTATTTTACCATTACCTTGAAATTTTTGATTCATGTGTCAGTATCCTTGATCAAGGAGTGTCAATAGATGTCAACATCCACTTGATGACTTTCAGCCCACCAGTTGAGTAACTGGAGTAAAAGTTAATTTACTATTGTACAGATCAGTGTTGGATCCACCAATGTACAACTCACCCCCATTTGGAGTGAGTTGAACTGAAAATATTTGCTTGGTCAGCTTGTCCTTGCTGAAGAGTGTTATCAAGAGAGGCTTGGTTTGGAAAAACAAAGAGGGACAGGGAAGCCAAGCCCAACAGATTGTTGGCAGGGAAGCTCAACTTGTGGAGTCCAGGTGATGTTAGAGAGTGTCTGATTTCCCCCAAGGCTCATGTGTCTATGTGGTCTTGCATCTGTATCAGACTGTATGATATCCTCCTTTTTCCCCTATATACTACACCCCTTTCTCATTTTGTTCCTAGTATCATGCTAGTCTATACTAGTAACCAACATGCTGGTTGTCAACTCATGCCCATTGTTTGTGCACAGTCCCTAGTGAATATGACATTGGCACGACACTCATCTACTCCTCTTGACTCCCCCAACCCTATGCCATATGCTTCAGATCACATGTGCCTCACATTAATAGCAGCCTGTATTTCATGTTCACCAAGGCCAGAAAGGGACTGGGACTTTGATGGACTGTGGGCATGCTGACATTGTTGCATTTGCAATTATCACCTACTAAATTCATGCACCAAGATTCACTTTTGAGTAAGATGGCTCAAGTTGACTGTATAGACTGGTTGATAGATATTCTGAGAGCAGGCAAACATAGCAATTTGATTGATTGATTGATTTTTCATGGTATAATAATGACAGCACAAACTAGCACTAATTTATGCATATATGTAATGTATTAGTCAGTCAAGCCACAAAAATGTGGGAAATATTATGTAATCAAGAACTATATAGTTGACAAGACATTGGTGGCTGTGTCACGACACCTCTTGACATTCAACTACTACCTTTCTTTTTGGGACAACAATCAAACAAACCACAACAAGAATAAATGGCTGTGAATTGATATTCTTAATAAGTTTCTTTGTTGAATAAATTTTAATCTTTGTCATACTAGACCAACAACAATAACATCTTGGCTCAGGTAAGCTTGCTCAATGGCACAAACTAGCACTTGTTTATGCTCACTATAATAGATGCAAGCTGCTGCTGCACTCAATAATGAGGTAAGCTTTCAGAGCACAACAAGTGCTGGTTGATGCTTATCATACATCATCATTTTTATTCATGCTTTTGTTGAATAAAAAAATGATCTTTGTCATCCTAGACTAACAAAACCACCTTGATCATAACTTGGCATGGCAATCAGGTAAGCTTGACAGCACAATCTAGTGCTAGATTATGCTCACTATATATTTTTATATCTTTAACTATGTCAGGAAAACCATAAGAAGATGCAATGCACTATAGAGCTCATCTTGTCTGCAGGACTTGTGCTGAGATATGATGGTCAAGTTATTCCAGAGGTGTTGGATGGTCTAAACCAGTTTCTAAATGTAAGTATGTGGAACTCGGCTGCAAATCCTAATCACTAATATATATATAAAAGACTCTGAAAAAACACTCAGAGGTGGTAGTGCATCACAAGCAAAGTCCTTTGCCAGCCTGTGTTGATGCAAACACAGCAGAAAACTCAGAGAAAGAAGACAGGAACAAACTTCATCCTATCCAACTCCCTAAAGCGATGAACAAATGCTGATTGTTGGATATCAACACAGTGTGGAACTGTCGCAGCACAACTCAAAGCACTCAAAGCCATGCCAACATATAAGGACAAAAGTGGTCAACTCTGGGATGCTGAAAAAACAACTCAACAGACCAAACTGGTTAAACGTGAAGCAGCTCGTGCAAAAGAATATGAGAAAGTCAAGACTTTCACAACAAGCCATGCAGCCCACAATGCTGCCAAGATGCTACTACAGTTCCAAGCATGCAAGTTTAGATGCTTGATCATTCCATCTATGTCATATTAAAATATTATTATTAGTGAGTGGAAAAAAGAAAACCAAGGCTAGCACTTCAGGTATGCCACATTAACATGTCAACATGTTATTCTGTACCTACTCCATCTATGTCATATTAAAATAATGTTATTAGCAAGTGGACAAAAGAAAACCAAGGCTAGCACTTTAGGTATGCCATATTAACATATTGACATGTTATTCTGTACCTACTTAGCCAACCTTTGTAAGCTTCTGAGAAGATCCACTTGGACAAGATGTACAACACAAGTAAGTCACCAAGTTATTTTGTCTCATTTTAAATCAATCAAGACACTGACATGATGGAACAAACATAAGAGGATATCAGTAGTAGCTCTAGTGAGAGCAAAAGTGCAATTGGTGATAAGTCTGAGAAGATGACAACCATAGACATTCCAGATCAAAGATCAATAGGTAAGACACATCAATAAATTTGAATCAGACTTGAAATTTTACACAAGCAACAGGTGTACATATTGAATCAGTAGTGTTACAATTGACCCCTCTTTTCCTCTTTTGCCTCATTTGCCTCTCATTCTTTCATGCCTTTTGTCTCACTTTAGTATACACTTTGTATCATAAATCTCAGGTGGTTTCACATTCTGTTCCACACCACTGATGATCTGCTCCTTTTCTTTGTTTATATCTCTGATTTGACTTCACCCCCTATCTCTTATCTCATGACTCATGACTTTGTCATCACTTACTGTACACAGTACACTTACTCCTCTGCAGCTTCTGATCCATTCCACACTGCAGATGACACACCTCCCAGTTTCTTGTAATTCTATTGTGTTCCATCTCAGTAGTACTTAAAGACTGTCTCATTCCTTTGTATTCTCTAAGCTAGAGCTACTTGGAATAACATCTAAAGTTCTAAGCCACCTTCAAGCCCCTTGAGATGTCCCTCTATTTCTCTGCTCTCTTGGATGAGATTCACCCTTAGTACATTTGCCCTTGTGTCCTGCCAGACATTATGTTTGCACAACTACACCTTTGTTCTAAGTCTTAGTCTACCCTCCAAGTCTACATCCAACTCTATCCAGAGTCACTGAGTTGTAACAAGTAGTATTCTATTTGTCTACTACTATGATTCTTGACTAGTGCATAACATGTTGATGTATTATGCACATTAGCCATTTATGCTTATTCATCTTACTCATCTGCTATTAGTAATCTTCTATGATGTCATGACACATGCATCATCCTATTGGTTGTCCTTACACCCCATTACTCACAGGCTTACTCATATGATAAGAGATACTTATGCTATTGGCTGTAGATATTTATTTTTCCTTCTGGAATCTTCTATGAGTTACATAATCATTCCATAGAACATTCCATGATACAAATATGTACAAACATATGCACTGTATTATATGTTCAGAAAACCACTTGAGAGAATGCAATATAATTGGTTTGTATCACTTATGCCCTGATGGATTCAGCATGAGAGTCGACAGTGTTGCTATTGATGCTTTTGTCTGAGTCAGTGTTTAGCAAGGAAGAGTGTTTGAAGAGTGCTAATTGCCATGCCATGTAGATCTATGGCCAAAAGAGTGAATGTAATTATTGTTGTCATGATGGAGCGCATCCAAGAGAAGTGAGGATCAACAAAAACATGAGCTCTCCAAACCTGCATCCACCTTTATGGAGCAACACATGTTGGAGAATGACTAGATGAAACTGATTGATTGAACTTGAATGATGGTCCAAGTCAGATCTCGACAGATGGGAACCGAAGGGTGCAAGGTCAAGGTCAAGGATCAAAACAGGAACTTAGGAAAGACAGGAAGTGTCTGACAACAGAATACCTAGCCTCTGACGGCAGTAAACTTCGTTTCCTGACATCAGCCTAGAGGATCGCGGGAAGCGCTCTCCAGCCCGGACGGGAGCCGGAGCTTTCGGGTATGGCCCAGAGTTGAGTCCTCGCAGTGCGTGTACGCGGCAATCGGGATCCCAGGCGCTCCGCAGAATGCACTAGTGAGCTGCGAGCCGGAACGGGAAATGGAGGCAGGGCATGGCGGGAGGGTGCGCTAACGGGCGAGGACGAACGACGTGGTAGATCACTGCTCGTCCAAAGACACTGTGACTCGTAGGCTTCGTCCTCGCCAAGGTCAGCGAAATAACTTAGAGACGACTCTCGGACAATGGGTAGCCTCTGGCGAAACACAATTCAGCCACGAATGATCGAATGATGAAAGCAGTTTTGCCCTCCAATGTATATCAGAATAACGCTGACCGTTTACTGTGTTCGTTCGGGAGACCTGCAAAATACCAAACGTACTACAAACGGAACACAGATGTAAATTAGAGCAAGCACGACTCTGCACGAGAGATAGGGAAAAAAAATTGGAGCAGCAACCAGAAAAAGGAAATAGAGGCTACAAACATCAAGTTTGCACGTAATCACTGGCATGTTCGTCTACTATGGCCTACGGTCACATCGCAAGCTGGACCTCAGGCGCCTGGAATGCCCCATACCCAGACACAGGGTGGATACCTGGAATTCCCGAGATGGTGTTCTGTCGTTCGTCGTCCAAGCTGTTCATCAGCGGCATGTCTACCCAGGAGAACCTACGCGAGAGACAGAAACTCAGTATTAAGTTAGGCCGAGGGCGAGAAAACAACGCACCCAGGCATCATCATATTAGCCCACCACGCGTCGTTAATCGCGTGCATCGTAGCCAACGGCCCATCCACCAACATATCCGCCATGGTCACGTCGTTGCTCTCAAGAGACGCACCAGATCCGTCGGTGAGCACCGGGTGTCCGTACGACACACTCGTGTTGGGATCAGGTTGGCTGTCTGCCGTCACCGGAATCTCGATCGCCGTGCTCGGAAGCAAGGCCCCGGAGTTCAACTGCATCGAGTCGCCGTCCTGGCGTTGCCCAGACCCAGACCCCGCTTGCGTACCCATGCCTGCGTGCGAACCAGCAGGACCACGCGACCCTTCATAGTTGTCCGACTGCGGTCGGAACGCGAGCTGACTCGCGGGTGGTTGCGGTTGCAGACGACCAGAGACGGTGCTGCCGCCCCTACGATGCTTCGTGAGCAGCCCACTGAGGAAGCGTGCGTACAGGTGTGGGGTATGTCGTTCGTCGATCGCTACCTCTTGCAAAGTCGTGATCAGTCGACCGATCGAGTCGAATATCTCGTCTTCCATTTCTCGAGTGAGAATATGCACAAACTCGGGTCGAAGGAGCTGTTTCAGACAGTTCAATACAATGTCATCGTTGTACGACAAGCAGGGGAACACACCTTGAGCAAAAATGCAGAGGCAAACGAGGCAAAGATAAAGTGGCCTGCAACGGGACCGGATGAGCTATACGCCGACGCCGAATAAGAATGAGGCTTACCATCTGGGGACGAACGCATGAGACCGCTTGGCGCGAGCACGTTGATCATATGCTTGATGACAGTCGTAGCAGCTTCAAAGCACTGTGGAAGCACTGTTAATCCTGAACGTGACACAGGGCGAAGGAGGTGAACTACCTTTGTAAGGAACACCTTGTCGCTCGTCCCAATGCCACGCTGGAAAGCATGCTGGAATCCAAAAGAGTACATGACGAGGCGCGAGTAGTTCACAAGGCTGTGTTGCAAGTCAGCCAAAAACGGAAATTAAATAAGGAACACGAGCCTGCTCACAATGGAAGCAATGTACACCGGAATCGACAAAGAGTGTCTGTTGCAGGAAAGTCGTCAACAAAACGGACGCGAAGTCGAGAAGAGCGTGAACAAACCGTTGGGGTCAGACTCGGACTGGAAGCGCAGCTTCCACTCTTCAAAGTAATCCGTCAACTGCGCATCATGCCGAAGCGTCACAGAGAGGAAGTCCAGGGACTGTAATATCGATATCCACCACGTGATGACGTAAATTAACCAGTCAAAGCACACAAGGGGCTTGCCTCACCATGTTCAATCCCGTTCGCGAATTAGGATCAGAAAATATCTCTTCATGGAACCGACCGACGATGCGCAATAGTTGAGAGTAAGCGCAGAGATGAACGTCGTACTAACGCCAGATCAGATAATTATACCGCGTAGAATGACACACGGTGCGTACCTTGTCCCGATACTGAGAGAGTCTGTACCAGTCCGCGGAGTTCCTCGTGATATAATCCTCCTTGATCGTGCTCGGCTTTCCAAACTGTGTCGCCGTGGATCGGTCCAGGTTGAAACAAATCATCCACACCCTCGTCCGGTTGAGCATCTCACGCTCCTGCCGTTCGGTCTGTGGCTGTGTCATCGATGCCTGATGCAGATTCAAATCGGTGGCGATCCTGGAAGAGAAGATAACTAAGTGCGGGCTGTAATGCGGACGAAACAAAAGCGCAATGCCGCTAACCTGATTGCAAGCCCGGTGTATAACCAGCTCCGATCCTCTTCCCAGCGTCGAGCGGGAACGGCATAGATACTCATGAGGATGTATGCCTGGCACAGCTCGACGGACTTCCATCCATCGATAAGCGCGTTGGCGGCTGAGTGCTTCGCGAAATGCATCGCCACGGGGTACACCTCGGATTTTTCGGTATAGTACCGGGACGAGATCGCACAGACTGTTTATTTAGAGAGTCCGTTAGACGAGTTACGACAAAAGGAAGGAGACAACTCGATACGCACTGACTGTGAAAAGGAACGGGCAGCGCTGGAATATCGACGTCGAGTTGTGCAGGTTTGGGTCCAACACGCCTATAAAGGGCTAGAATGAAAGTAAAACGTCAGTCACAAGACCACAAGACGTGAATGCCACGCACATTGATTTGTTTCCAAAAACTGCCCAGCAATATCAGTCTCACGATCGGGAAAGCAAAACAAATAAAGGAAACATACATGTCGAATAACTTGTCTACGTCCGCCAGCGTCACCAGCCCATGCAACATGATGTCCGGCGGACTGTTCCTCTCGATCAAGTGCTTTCGAATGTTGAGGTCGTTCGCGGGACCTAGTCCATTCCATGAGTATCGACATCCCAACACTACGCTACAGCAAACATACCCGGCTTGAAATACTCCTTGTTCGCAACACCCTTGAGAAATCCAACTTTAACAGAAATCCAACCAAAATAGCTGGAACACGTACCACGTTATTGTCGTCCTCCTCAGGCTTGGAGGCAGCGCCGCCGCCAGGACCCGCAGCGCTCCCAGGCCGACCCCTACCCTTGTTCTTGCCTTTGTCGTTCTCCTTGTCCAAAGACAGATTCGCGAGCAACCCGATCGGAACCGTCACGTCCGGCAACGCAGTTCGAGCCTTTTCGGCTTCCTCTTCCTCAGTGGCGACCGCCTCCTCGGCTTCCTCCACCACGTCCTCAGGGTCATCATCCATACCGACAGAATGGCTGGCAGCGCGTGCACCGGCACCGGCAGCAGTGCCGGAACTGGCACTGGCGCCCGGAGCAGCAGCTGCGGTGGAAGACGAGGCTTCGACAGAACGACCCATCTCTCGGATGATGTCCATCCTCGCCGCTGTTGCCTGGGCAGATGGCTGCTGCCCATTGCTGCTTTGCAGACGGTCTATCCAATCAATCACCCGAACGTCGTCCTTGTCAGAGGGCGAGACCGCAAGCTTGAATTGTTCGATCGAGAGCGGAGTCGCCATGTACGGGTTGTGAAGCTGCAATGAGTTGTCAGGACAAGTCACGTCAGTCTGATGACAATCGTCAACTCACCTGCTTCAAAAGAGACCCGATGATCTGATCCTTGTGACGGATCTGCGCGAGCAGGTATTCCCGTTTACTGATGCGAGGGGGCGGTGATGAGTAAGTGGACGACAACGTTTCGGAAGAAGATGTAGAAGAATCAGACGAGGTTGAATCGCACGACGAAGACCGTGGGCGATTCATTGTCGTCGACATTGAATGATTAAAAATCGGTGGAACAGCAGAAAGATCGAGAGAAGAAAAGGAAAAGGCAGACTATGAGGGAAAAAAAAAGGATCGTTGCAAACAGGAGGACTTTAAGTAGCTCGAGCTGCAAGGTGAACGCTAACGAGAGTTTGGACAATATAGCCCCTTGCTGCGAGCGGTGCTGCCTCTCCGATGGACAAGGAAATCGACAAAACGGAGTGTGACGTATTTCCTAGGATCGATGAGAATGGGAGTACTGGGCACTGGGTGATACCGCAGTCTGCCTAGCTTCAAGGATATAACCTAAACTATGCCGCCTGCATGCCGATTACAGGCTGACGCGAAAACGAACGAACCACCCGGTTAGCCAGCATCCAACTAGGAGCATATCATGTTCCGATGTCCAAATAAAGAAACATGCCGGCAATGCGGTGCTCGGGGACGGCGCCAAAAAAAATCACAGGACAGGTCAAGGAGGAGTGAGCATCGCAATGAAGACTCACTTGGGCGTGGTTCTAGGCTTCTTGGCCTCGACGATGCAGGGATGACCGGAGGACGTGCAACGCTTGCACGCGTTCGCACCCTCCGGAAAGTCGCATTTCATCTATTAACGTCGACCGGAATCAGACCGAAAACACAAACCACAGTTAGTGACAGCGATTACGATGCGACGTATACCCAAATCATGCCCGGACCGGGATGGTGGAGCCCGAGCAACGTCACGATCCAGGGATCAGATTGACCCGAGTGCCATTCGGAAGATCCCAATTCGGAAATAGGAGAATGGCGGTCAGGGAAATGGCGGGGTCCAACGGAATGATGAATAAATTAAGCATGTGGACGTGCAGCCAGAAAGGTGCGAGGACCACCGGTGCCGCAGGTTCCCAATCCATGACATTGGGGATGACATATGTGGCGGGCGAGAAGAAAATAGGGACCGGAGACGGAATCAAGGGACATGTCACGTGAAGAGGGGGACAATCAAAAAGAGTGATTCGGAGTCGACAGAAGTAGAGTAGACGTTTCCAACACGAGGGCCCGGAGGTTCAAGGAATCGAAATTGCAGTTGCGTTCGTTCCAAAGCAAGACAGTGGCGCGAGGAGTACGCGTTTTTAGGAAGTATCCACAACATGGGACATTGAGACGTGAAGACACAGGGTTCCGGAGATACATGTGCCGTCGGAACGCAAGTCGTTGACGTGGGGAGGGTTAGCCGTAAAGCGATGAAAAGAAGGTTTGTTAAGCGAGTTAGCAGGTATGCAGTAGGCAATGAACGCACCTTGAGCCGTTTACAATAAGTGCATGCTCCAATCCTGAATGGTCATATTGTGATGATCGCAGAGATGGAGACCAGGCAGGAATGCAGCAAAAGACGGTTGAGCAGCATCACCGAGCCGAAGACGACGAGGGATTGTACGTAGGGATTGTTCGAGCCACCAGTCATAGCGTCCGACAAGTTCGCATTTCATAGCACAGTCAATGGAATAAAATAAGATACGTCCGCAACGTCAAAGGTACGGAACAGTCGTCGCCGGTGTGGTTGCGGAATGCGAGATAAATTTGATAGACGAGATGAGGCGGTGATGACAGGAGCGCATCGCCAATCAGGGTGTTCATGTGGAACAAACATTCCACCGGTCGACGTGGGGCGGGTGGTTGAAGTGGCGTGGCGGCGGGGCAGTGCAGGGTATCGGCAGCCGGGTACAGTTTATAACCGGGAAACCGGGCCAGAGAACGAAATTTGGCGGTTGTGGGAAGAGGTGGATGCGCGCCTCACCAGAAAATAAAGATGGTCATATTGCCATCCGTTGCAGTCCGTAGTCGGGAGGTTAGATATACCGGGTAGAGATTCAAGGCAAAGAGCGAAGATGAAAAGAAGAGAAAAACCAAAAGATGCAGACTCGTTAGCATCGTACTTCAAGACAGAAGGAGAAAAAAGGTTGGCGGAGGGAAAGGGAGACGCACTTCCGTCCACCAGGCGCTCCTGGAGCAGCCTGGGCTCCACCACTCCCTTCAGGCTCGTTCGCTCCCGCGCTTCCACCCATACCGACGTCGTCCAATCCAGGCACGTATTCAACTACGTCATCGTCGTCACTATCATCGTCGCTCTCGAGCATATGACCACGAGGGATCCCAGTGGCAATTCCTGTGTCTGGTCGCTGACGCTTCGTTCCACGAGGCCGTTTAGTCGAGGTTCGTCCAGGTAGTGCACGAGTAGCGGATAAAGTGGCTCGTGCTTGCTCAGTCACCTGCCGTTGTGCCTGGTTGTCTGTTCGGCCTTGAACGCTCGGGAGCCGTGATGACGGCACTGCATGTGAAGAAGGGACAGCTCCGTATTGATATTGTCCTTGTAAAGGAACCTGAGCATGTTCAAGGGTGTGTGTTTGCGACTGTGTGTGTTGTGTAAACCCAAAGTGAGGATATGACGGTGGGCCCGAGTAGCCCGGTAGGGCCTGAAGACCGGGATTTGACCGGAAGCCATCGCCCACAGGAACACCGGAAAATCCTTCTCGTGGCTCCGGCGGTGATCCGGTAACGGTGGAGAAGGATGCTGAATGTGCGTGGCCAGTACCTTGTCTCTGGCCTTGTTCGTGATCGTCGGTCCTCTCTTCTCGCCCTGGCACATGGACCCGTCTCCTCTCTTGCAGAGATAAATTGCCCCTCGATGGATCCTCAACAGAAAATTGAGGTCCAAAGCCTCGCAAGTCCATCGCTCCCGGCGCTCGCGAAGGCTCCGAGCCCATCATTCCTGGGGATATTCTACTTGCCCGGCTGCTCCCGCTGCCATCGTCAAGCATTGAGCCGGTATTCGCTCCGTGAAGGAATTCGTACGATTTTGCACTGTACCCACCGGCACCTGTTTAAGTAAACGAGTCGTTAGCTCTGGCGATAGAAGCGAATATGAGAGAAGTAGGATGGTATGGTGGAGATTTAGAGAAGAAGATGCTAAATGAAACGGGTGACAGGAAGCGGACTCACTACTATCGCTCGCTGGGGTATTCGAGTGCGTTGGAGGCGTAGCCCGTGAAAAAGAGGAATGCGGAGATGACTGTGAGTGCATCTGAGGATAGGCCACGAGTGGTAAGGCATAAACATCATGCTAACCAAAGGTGACCATCAGCCTCCGAAGATACAATGATTTGCATGAGGGAGAAAAAAAGGAAAAAACATCGTGGAACAAAGAAGTTGGTCTCCGAGGGTCCCCGCATAAATGCGAAGTATAGACAGATTTTACGAGAGAACTGGACGCACAAGCGACGATAGGCTTCGACTAGCTTGATCGTTGTGATGTATTCGTGCAGGTTCATCTACATGCTGAACAGTGATACCTATATCCGCGTCCGAGGAACTCGCGGGAGACGTGCGATATTGTTGCGCATTCTGAACATAGGGATCGTTTTGTGGAGGGACGGATCCCGAAGAGGAAGAAAAAGTGTGCGTGACCTCTGCTTGAGTATGGTATGCTACAGGCGCGCCGCGGGCCTCGGGGGCGTTGGATACTTCCGGTGATGTAAATGGCGCGGTGGTATGTTTTGGCATTTGGGTCTGAGTATGCGAAGAATAGGGATATGAAGGTAGGGCGAGCAGCTCTTGCAACCGTTGATTCGCAAGCTCTTGCGAGGCGGGTGGAGAGAGTTCCTGGTTCCGAGATGACAAGAAAAATACGTTAGCTGAGTGAGGTTCCACGCAACCGGAAAAGAGAAAAAAAAAATTACAAGAACGTCTAGATTTCTTCGTTCGTATTCCTCTGTATGAGCGTGCGAGGAGACAATACGAGTCTGAAATTGATCATGTCCCTCGGTAGGGTCATCGTGACGCAGGTCCGGTTGTCGGCGTGGGATAGGCACGATCTGACGACGGTGAATACGCTGGTGGTGCGACTGGGTGGGGTGATGAGGCAATCGACTTTGCCTGGTCAAGGGACTCCTCCGATGAACATCAAATTCGGTTGGATTGGAAAGGAATTGGAAGCCTTGTGCACCGGCAGAAGCAGAAGCAGCGCCCGAATTAGAGCTGGAAGCGGGATTGAAGGCGGAATTACGAGCAGTGAATGGATTGCCTGTGGTGCTAGAGAAGGAAGGGTCAAAGGTGGCTGGCCATCCGCTGCGCTGATAGTCGGGGACGTTGCTTGCGTGTGCGGGATCGTAGAAGGATAGTCCAGAGACGATCATAGAGGAAGGGAGCGAGGTACCAGAAGGTTCCGGGTCGGACAAAGGGCGACTGGCGTCGGTAGGTGCTATGTGAGGGGGATAGAAAGAGACTGCTGTGGATTGGTGAGGACGATCGGATGGAGGTTGTATAAAATGGGAGTGGCGATGGGGAAGAGACGCGGAACTCCCATGTAAGTTGGGCGCTGTGAGAGGAGGAGTGAGCGGGGGTGAGGGTGATCGCGCATGATCTGTCAGACTCTGACAGGAAATGCAACAAACGACGGGAGAAGGGGGTGATCGAGAGGCGGCATACGGAGAGCTTACCTCCGGTTCTGTTCACATGCACGAGATCTTCGTCGGGTGTCCGGCGGTTTTGCATTGCGGATTGAATGTCGAGTGATGAATAGATGAGAGAGAGAGACACTGGGTCGTCGAATAACGAGGTTGGCTAGCTGCGAATCGCGGCGAGGCCAGAATGCTAGCAAGTCATTATTAGCGCAGCGCTGAGAGTCACCAACTTGTCTTCTCCGAGGTCACCGCTTATGAACCTCAAGTGAGGCTCAACGCGTTCGACGGGGGAAACACCGCCACACTATACCCTCGGGTTCGCTTCTTACACCATAACCGGCACAGGAGCCCGCTCGATTAATGTACTTGTGTCGCTGAACGTGGGAACTTTGCCCGCTCTATGACGTCGGTCATGCCCTCCGAGGGCCTAGTTCAAGAGGATCCCCCTTTCCGCCCACAACTTTCCAAAACTCGACCATCTACTTGCCATTCTTACTCAACAGGATGAAACGTCCTTTTTGTCCTTGTTCTCGCCTCGTTGGTCACAGACCTTTTTTAGGCTCGGTCCTGCTAATTCCTACTCGCATCACACATCCGAGGACCGAGGGGCAAGAAGATCATGGGAATATGCAAACCAAGGTCGGGATAGAGCAACCCGCTATAAAAAGAAGCAAGCCGTTGGTAATATTGGTTGTGGTTAACGTGAGTCTGCCGTATCTTGTCGGCATAATGGATTATATAGACCTTCCTACGAAAGCTGCTCGAATCCAACCTCTCTCACATTTCACCTTTGATTTTCCAGCCCGCGTCCGGCGGAAAAGGCCCGTACGCCGCTTCTCGCACGGTCTTCGACGAAGCACGTTCCATGCAAAATTCAAATGCTCTGCCATGTCAGCGCCACAAGAAGCCTGTCCATCCACATCGTGTCTATTTTCTCGCGTTCTTCTTCGATTATGAGCCGCAAAGAAAAATCGCAAACTTGCGGACGGACTGACGACAACACTGCCCTCCCGAGTTATTTTCGTAAAAATGACACGGCCCTCGAATGTCGTAGCGACCCGGATTAGGTGACCCACTGCCAGTGACGACAGCTGGTTCATTTCCACTGCTCCACGTGTCGCATCGATTTCTTAGGTACCCATCATATTCGCTGTCACGAAAATAAACTTTCTGGGTTGGGTATGTTCTCTCCCGAGTCTCCGTCTCGCTCCCCCTACATGTGACCCATCTTTTTCTGTTGTCACCTCCTGCTCACAATCAATCGCCAGCACTCGGTAGATCTACTGACGTCGGAGGCTGCTACTATATCTAGGGGTCGACCTGGTCACGACAGTATTACGTATGATCATTGGCGCCCCACAACTTGTACATCGGCTGACTTGGATCGGATTCGACACTAGCATCACATCGTCAGCTCGTTCTCCTCCGAGATCTTCTACGTACGTCGACCATTAGCAGACAAACTACAGACGCTGGACGAGGTGCGTCGACGATCAACAGCTGTACGCCAGATTCGGTCCAGCTCGGAGGTGCATTTCTAGCATGGCACCGTATTCTGGAATCCGTGTGTGTTTACCGGTCGCGCAAGGAATCAGTCTCGCCTCTTAAAGCACATCTTGACGCGTTCGGATAATGCCACCCTTCTCTATTGGAGCGGAAATTCTGGTACTAACGGCTACTTCCCTACCAGTCTCACTAGTATTGTCCATACCGACCTCCGAGATGGACTATAATTATGGCATTTCAGTCATCTTTCCCTGACCCCTCGCTTGTTGTTCGGCTATATCATAATCTCCAACAACCGTCGATCGTCGTTGGTCGACTTAGACTTCCTCGGTCTCGTTCCCTCTCATCAATATTCAACTTGTTTCGGAACGTGATTCCGACTCCATCCATTCTGTTTGCAACGACTCCGATTCTGGGTGACGTACTGAATCAAGACCACATAATTTAGCAGGGATGGAACGCTTACTTCTCATCCATCCCTGGGTCAGCCTGCTACTCGACCAGGACTTTTCAGGCGACGTTCCTCTGTTTGATCTAGTCACGCACGCTATGACTCGTCGTTCCACTTAGGTAGCCTTTTGGCACGCTGCTGCTTACCTCGCTTATTAATTGCACTCTTTGGACGGCGCTCCGTGTGCTACGAGGAGAGGGTGTGGGCGGGCGGAGCGCAAAGCGCTCTCCGGCCCGGGACGGGAGCCCGAGTTGCCGGTCATGGTGAACGTCACGGGGTGGGAACACCTCGCAGGTGCGTGTACCCGAAAGTCGGGATCGCGCGCTCCGGACCCCCAAGGGGGTAAGCTGCGAGGAGCCGGAATGCGGAATGAGGAATGAGGCAGTGCATAGTCACTGGGTGGGTGTGTTGAAACGGGCTCGGACGAGCGCTGCAAGGCGCATGAGCGGCGTGGTGGAGGCGAGAGAGGAAGTGCGGAAGCGGTGCCTCTCGCTTGTGTCTCTTGTCCGAAGACCTTGCACTGTGGCTTCACTCGTGCCTCACTGCACCACAGTCCGACCCACCGTGTGCTTTCTTTTTTCTTGTGGGCGTATTCAGTCTCGCCCAGCCTTAGCCATACAGTGGGTTCTGTTCAAAACTACATACCTCTCTCACCTGGCCGCACCTTTTTTGTCTCTCATTGAGTTGCAAAAGGACGACTGAGTTTTCGTGCTGTGTATCCGTCCATTTTTTCCCCCTTTCTGTGGAGAAAAGGAGCTTGGTATCGGTGTTGCTGGTGACTTGGCTCGCACTGGAGAATTAACGACGCAGAGAGATGATGAATGTGTCAGATTATCTAGTCTTTCAAGGTGCTACAGTGACTGATGCGTCCTAAGCACTCTTCCGGTGCAAATTCGCTTCGCTGCGGTGAGTTCATCTCACTGGGAGGAAGCAGTGTAGTAATATCGAACGCTACCTTCATTAATGCCCGCTGAGCGCTGAGAGATTGATCAACAATCCAACGTTACACGTTCACACAAAAGAAGGAAAACCTTCTTGACAAAGTTGGCAGCCTGAGCTTGGACCAAACCTCCATAATCGGGCAGCGGCCCCAAACGGGCAGTGCACCTTATCATAGTAACACTCCCATTCTTCTGATTGTTTTCTGATGCTGAGAACCGGTTCATTTAGCACCCGGCTCACTTGCGAACATGACCTGATATGGATCCCGAACAACGAACGAGCGAATACTGTTGCGACACTGCACGAACGTGCCTCCATAATAACATGACTACCGTCCTGCACACAATGCTGCCTCCGAATCCGTCGCTTGCTCCACCTCCTCGACCATGGGTAGTCTACTCGCTCGCAGTGAAGCCAGTGGACTGCCTCTTTTCTTTCAAGATGACAAGCACTGCGATACCACGACGATATTGTCGCAGTGTGAGCGTCGTCGCACGGGCCTGCGCTGGTGGCATGGCGTACCCCTCCTCGCGCTCGCTTTCTTTTTATCGACGGGCTACTTCCAATACAGAAGGTGGAACGAGTGGTCAGATCCATTGCCTGCTGCCAGCGACCCGACGACCTGTGTCGGATTGTCTAGAGAGACGCAACAGGCTTGGGCATCTTACTCGCCTTACTTCCCGGCTGCAGAGTACACGGCTCCCCCTGGGCACTGCGAGATCGTTCAGGTACGGTATTCTCGTTCCATTTCATTTTCCGACGACATTGACAGGACATTCTGTGTAATCCAGGTCAACTTGGTATGTGACGCGTGGCGTGGTTCAGGTTCGTTCAAGTAGTGACGCAGTCAGTAGCTCCAGCGACATGGCGCGAGGTTCCCTTCACCAAAGGTGTCGAAACGAATCAAGAAGGCTTTACAGAAACTCGTCGATGCAGGGTCCTACGCCGGGACAGAGTACCAGTTTTTGGGAGAGTTCAAATGGGATTTGGGCGTAAACGACTTGCTTCCCCATGGCGAGCGAGAGTGAGTGTATTCCGTATCGATTTTACCCTCTTAATCGTAGTTTCCAGGGCTTTCGACTCTGGAATCGAACATTATATCCGCTACAAACACTTGATCAAGGACAACCAGCTGCCGTTCGTACGAGCGTCAAAGAGTCAGCGTGTCGAGTATTCTGCAATGAACTGGACACAAGGTTCATTTTCTCCCTTCTTGTTTATGATGAACTTGTTCGATCTGTGGTCACTAGGTTTCTCTGCTGCCAGCGGGCATGAGTATTCACCGATCGTATCAGTCATCGTTTCGGAGGAGAAGGGCGTGAGTATATGCATTTCAATCAGCACAGTAACCGGTGCTCACTTTCATTCTCACCAAGGCGAATAATACATTGCATGGTTCCATGTGCCCCAACGCGAAAGCCAACAAGGAACCCGGGAACACTTGGCGTGACAAGTTCGCACTGCCAATTACGAAGAGAATCAACGAAGCCGCGCCTGGCGCAGAGCTCCACAACGACGAAGTCGCAGAGCTGATGCCTTTGTGCGCCTTTGAGACGCTCTTCCACGAAGCCACCAGTCCGTTTTGTGGTCTGTTCACTGCAGAAGAGTGGCAAGCGAGCGAATACTACGATGACGTATTGAGGTATCACGATAACGGGTAAGCCTGATGGCTTTTCTTATCACGATTTCTTCTGCATCTCCAACACTAGGTACGGCAACCCCCTGGGTCCCGTTCAAGGCGTCGGATACGTCAACGAGCTGCTGGCCAGGTTGACGGGGCAGCCCGTCCACGATGAGACGCAGACGAACCGGACGCTCGACGCATCGCCTGTCACCTTTCCGCTCGACCGCAACTTCTACGCCGACTTTTCGCACCACAGCGAGATGCTCGCTATCTACTCTGCGATGGGACTCTTTCACCCCGACGAGCCGCCGGTCACCGACAGAATCGACCAGGCTCGGACATGGCGCGTTTCAGGGATGACGCCGTTTTCGGGACGGATGATCGCGGAAAAGTTGTGGTGTGCTGGTGACGCTGAGGATCACGTCAGGATATTGGTGAACGACGCTGTGCAACCTCTCGACTTTTGTGGTGCGGATGGGGACGGGCTGTGTACGCTGAGCGCATTCGTGGAGAGTCAAGCGTACGCTCGGAGTAACGGGAATGGGGACTGGGAGAGGTGTTTTGCCTGATACTTCAAGGTGCTAAGCTCCACATGCTAGTGCTGGCTACCCGTCTACCTATTCTTTTTTTCCCCTTTTGGCAGGCAGGAGGGAAGGTGGAGTTGGCGACTCGGTCGCGTATACTAGTAATTGAACGCAGGGACAATAATGTAATTATAGGTTTGTTCTCCCGCGATGCGTTTCGAAATTTCAATCAATTGAACTCCATCTCGTGAATAAGTAGTGCCGCCATTGATCATTTCCCTAGGGGGTGTATCCGGACCGGTTCAGGCGGTGGTGAGAATATATGATCGTCGTCATCCCCGCCAGCTGAGACACCCCATCGCAGACCGATTGTATAGACGTATTTGTTTTATGATTCATTGATTCGACAATTTCAAGTGAGGAGGCGAACCTTCAAGTCAGACTTCGCAATAGTTGGCGTTCACTCGAATAGGTCCGCGACATCGAGACCTCACTGAGATCCTGTCAAACGAAGCTTTATTTTAGACGATTTTTTTCACAGACTCACTCGGTTGACCAGGAATGCCGTTGAACTCCCTTGGAATCCGAGCAAATTGCTCCCATGAAACTGCCTCGTCAGTGCCGCAGTCTTGAACACGAAGCCGCAATATCGATAAGTGGGTTTCAATCCTAGAATCAGAGACCATCCATGTCATGACGGGAATTTCATCAGGGAGTATGATGGCAGCGGGACTATGTTGCTATCAAAATCAGCCTGAAGCAGCGGTAGACATGTAACTGATTTTTATGTAACAAAAGAGTAGTGTGAAAAAGACTCAAAGAGCGTCTTCAAACTCCGTGGATCGTCTTCCCTCAGTAGTGATTTCCCCCGTCGAAGACTTCGGCGCAGCCAACCCGATAGCACGAGAAGATGCGAGACGTGGGTGAACGCAAACGCCGAGGGCAAGGAGTAACCGAGTGTGAGTCGATTGGCGCTCAAGGAGGAAACGACCAAACGTTTCTCCTTTGCGTTGCAGTGCAGAACGTTTTCGCAGAGAAACCAAGGGTATTAGGAATGGTGAATACGTCGACGGCTCGACGTGGGCCAGGCAATCGATGTGAGGTGAACGCAGAAGAGCAGAAGAGCAGAGTAGCGTGGACAACCGACCTTGCACTGCTCAGCAATCACCACAGGGGCTCGGGAGAGATAGTAATCGATATCAAGCTCCAGGAGGCGTAAAAATGATCGAAATCAACGCTCCGACTTCTCAAATTACTCGAACCGATGCCAACGACGGGCCACGGCCCGGTCAGAGCACGTCTTGAGCACAGGATATGTTGAAGAGAAGATTTAATGATGATCGATGATCGATGAGGTGGGTACGTCAATCTGTTCTCAACTTTGGAGACGGCGAAAGGACGAACACAATTGTCGCTGTCCCGGCCCGCCCGGGACGACTTGTGTGCAAGCTGTGGCTGTGTCTTGGGAACTAATAATTCCGGGCCTTTTGGTGCACCAACTTGAATCTGATCTGCCAATTGGCCTCGAGGTCTGGGTCCGTTGAATTTATCGCCTTTTCAAACTCGCCACACATTATAGTTGCTCATCTTTACTCTTTCTTTGAAACCCACAAAACGACAGTCGTGAGCGCGATGCCCGGCCCACGCGCGAAGCTTCACGCCGCAAAAAAGAACAAACACAAGGCGCCCAACCAGAACAATGCGACTCCGGGTTCGACCTCGTCTCGCACCCTTTCCGACAGCCAGCTGCATGAGTTGTCCAACGATGACTGGGACATGGTTGCAAAAGTACTCTGCGATCATCTCAAACTACCTGGTATGTCTATGCATCTGCTTTTTCGACAGCTGAGATCCTGAATTGCCATCAGAGCTCACGACGAGGTCCGGGCTCAAAAAAGTGTACCACAACTTCACCGAGATCTGCAAGCGCATCGATGGCATGTATGTCGCCTATAAGGATAATGAGATCATTAGAGGCGGCATCGTTGCCATTTATGTCAAAATGTGTGCAGACTCTATCCTCAGAAACATGCTATTTCATCAAGGTATCACATATCCTTGTCGTCGAATGACAGACTGACCGCACGGACGAAAGGCCTCCTCGCCAAGATTTTCGACCTCATTGATCAGCCCAACTCCCGTCATCTCGCTTTGAAGGCACTGACCACCGTCACCAAGCACGGCGGTTCCGACGTACGCAAGGAGATCTCCCTACAGGCCCCGGCTATGATCAAAGTCCTTCAAGATTTACCAGATGACCTGTACGCTGCCGAATTGGCCATAGCCACCCTTGCGCATGCCATCGCGTGCTCTCTGGACGAACCCCAGAAACCCGTCGCAAAATACGTCAAAGCGTTTCAACTTCCGAAGCTCATCCCTCTTATCCTCGCCTTCGTCGGTAAACCTAACGTCACATTGCCTCTATTGCATCACGCTCTCCAGTTGTTCGGGCATCTCACACAACATTGCTCGCACGAGTGTTTGGCATGTCCGGACATGATCGACTTCCTCATCGCATGTATTCGCAGCGCAGATCTACACTCTCGTTTCTACGCGCTGGGCGCTGTCATACGCCTAACTTCTCTAAAGCTAGAAAAGACCACCGGTGATCCGCAAGCCCTCATAGCTGCCATGGAGCGTCGCTTGCCACCTCACCTCGAAGACCTCCTCCTTGACTACGGTTTCCATCGCTGTGAGTCAGTGCTCACGCTTCAATCGTCCGCCGAATACCAGAAAGCCATGATGCAGTGTACACGAGACCACGATCTTTACAAACTTGGGGTCACGCTCGCTGGACTGATTCCTCGCAACGAGTTCGCCGTCAGTGAAGGCGGCTTCCAGGTCATAAACGAGCGCACAGGCAAACTCGAATTCGCGGACGTCGGTCTGCCGTTCAAGATGTGGGCTGACGCGTTGCCGGTCTGTGCCAAGGCCATTCGCGAGCGAGGAAAAGCCGAGGAACGGGCCCTCGCGGACATGCTGGACATGAAATTCTTCGTGATTCGTTCTCGTATTCCAGAGGCGATTAAAATCGCAAAAGAGGGGATCGAACGTGACCCCAAACAGCCCTACCCTTACTATATCATGACGCTTGGCGAGAACGACGAGACAGGATTGCGTTATGCCAAGCAGGGCCTCAAGTGCAAGAACATGACACCGTTCGTGAAACATGCGCTGCGGGCGCGTGCGACCGAGATCGCGGGAAGCCTTGTCATTTGTCGCATGCAGGAATCGAGCGTGGGCGACCGGAAATGGGAACAGGCACAGGCATTCCTGACCAGTGCCCTAGACGATGCGCAGATCTATCTTGCTGAGGCGCCACCGGACATGCGCCATCGGAAGAGCATGCTGTACTGGTATATGATATTGACGTTTGCAAAGAAGGGTCCCGAGCTGTCGATGGATTTGCGCGAACTCGAGGTGAGCCATCCCCCAAAGTGCTCTTGAAAATCAATGTTTCATGTCTGCATAGAGACATAACGACCAGCTTAAGATCGCCGACGAGTTCTTTCGCGAGTTCGGCATCGTCGTTCCCAAGACACAGCTCCGCTTTGCGCATGAGCGCATCTCTTCGCGCTACGCCGCGGCAGCCAAGAAATGGGGTGAAGTCGTCGCGCGACTTGATAGCGGCAACATTGATGGATATATTCTCACACGCGACAAGGCTGAGGACCGGCTCGCCGTATGGTTGAACAACGTCCATGATGAGAACGAGGATACCGCTGACGACCAATGCGCCGGGTCGTCGCATACCCATGGATCGAAGAAGGATCCGACAGTGCTATACCGATGTTGGTGGTGTGGGAATCCGAGTGCAGTTTTGCGGAAATGTGCAGGATGTGGAAAGGCGAGGTAAGACTGGACTCCTTCGTAGGCGGGGATGCTGATCGAACGGAACGGTCTAGGTATTGTGATGCGAATTGCCAAAAGTTGGCATGGCCGGAACACAAGGCTGAATGCAAATTTCGCAAGACGGCGAGTTCGTCTGCATGACCGCGAGCTCGATGAGTGAAGCATTATGCTATCTGAGGTTGACCAGCGTTTTTCAGGAAAGAATTTCTTTGTCCATACAGACATCTTCGATCGACTTCTTGTATTGTCACTGTTCTTGCTAAATTTGCCACTAGCTACAATGTAACGTATACCGCGATGAAGGCATGATGGAGTTTATATCGTTCGTCTAAATCAACAGATAGATTTTGACGTAGTAGGACGGTGCTGTCAGATACATACGATCCTCGAAATCCGTGACCGACCAGTGGGTCGCCGGTCATCTTGCTTCGGGGTTCACACCGTCGACAACTAGTGGCAACAGCCACGATGGCAGTAGGATGTGCGGCAAATGCAAGCGCCCAAACGAAGCAATCCTCGTGGCTGTGGTCAGAGTGATTTAGCTACAATCTCTTGTCGACAGAAAGCACCGCAAAATTGGAAGGGGAGATTTAACAATGGCGAATGGAAGATGGTAAGGAAGTGAGAGAAACTTTGATACCGCCGTTCGTCAAAAAGCACATACGATTGTGTACAATAATGGTCACGTTAGCGACCACTGGATGTGGCAATGCTGGAAGAAAGCAAGCGCCCAGGGTACGGGGTATCTGCGTGAGAGCTATTGAGTGGATATGTGTACTTATCACCAGGCAATAACGGCGCACTCTGGGAAACAAACAACGAGGCATCACCTTTGCAATGTTCAATGTATGGCGGAAGGATGGTGAGTGTGACGTGGGTGCAAGTGAGATAATCAATGTAAGGCACTGAGAAGAGCCAACTCAGAGCCAAGTAAGGTGGACAGCCCACCGCCCTTGGACAGCGGTCACCAGGTGGGAGCATCTTGGGCGACCTATTGATGATCAAAAGAGAGATGCTGATACTAGAGACACAGGAGTCAGTCGAAAGAGACTCTTCCTCTGAGTCGGCCCTAGGCTCCGATGATGTCGTTGAAGGGGACGCAACCCCAATCGAAATCGATGGTCAAGGTCTGATACGTTCAATTACGTTTCTTGCTGACGGGAAACAACTTGTGAGTGGAGGATTGGAGGGGAAGATTCGACGATGGCGAGTGGAGGATGGCAAGGAGGAGGGAAACCCGATGGACGCTGGAAGTCCTGTTTTCGATCTGGCGGTCTCAAAGGACGGCGATCGGATCGTGAGTGGGACGAAGAGCGGTCAAGTGTTGGTGTGGGATGGGACGAGCAACGAAAAGGTGATTGAATTCCAAGCCCACGACAAAGCAGTGCGTGCGGTAGACATTTCAGCCGATTCGACAAGAATTGCGACAGGATCAGACGATGAGACGTTCTGTGTCTGGTCACTTTCAACTGGCAAGCGATTGCTCGGTCCATTCGGACGCTTTGGCTTGGTGGTTGCTATCAAGTTTTCTCCCAACGGAGTACTCATCGCAACTGCTACGTGGCCTCGTCATTCCGTTCAAGTCTACGACAGCAAGG
Source organism: Leccinum arenicola (assembly GCA_038092295.1). Classification (NCBI taxonomy): domain Eukaryota; kingdom Fungi; phylum Basidiomycota; class Agaricomycetes; order Boletales; family Boletaceae; genus Leccinum; species Leccinum arenicola. The sequence continues at coordinate 13,901 of JBBPQC010000033.1, read as the reverse complement.
ACGGCCGTCTCGTCGCCGACTTTCCAATCCAAGTGAACTCTCTCGATAACGGATCCCTCGCATGGACAAGTGATAACAAGCAACTTTTTGTATCGTCTGGTGACGGCAACTTTGTCCACTATCTTGATGTGTCCACCCAGGAAACACTGTCGCACATTTACAACCACGATCATGTCCCAAGGTGCATCGCAATGGCATCCAACAACAGGCTCATCGCAGCCTCCGATTCGTCGGTCTCAACCTGGGACGCCAAGACACTTCGGGAACTCGGGTCTGTCATCGGACACTTCCATGGTATCCGGTGTATGGCCATCTCTAGCGGCCACATCGCGACAGGCATAGACAATAGAATCACACTTCTGAGCCTTTGCTACGACATTGAGTCCGGGATGACACCGTCGCCCACAATGTCACCTTTCTCTATCGTGAACCGTGACCGTGACCCATTTACATCAATGAAGAGACTGGAGGACCTCCGTTCCAAGCTAGCTGCGTCCAATCAGGAAAATGAAAACCTCAAGCAAACCATCCAGTCCCTTTGCGCTCGAGATGAAAGCTCAAGTACGTTTTGGCCGTCTTGACCTTGCCTCATTGATAGTAACATCTATCAGATCGCAAAATCACTCATCTCGACGACTCCGTTCAAGAGCTTGGCAAAGTTCTTGTCACATCTCAACGTGCAGTCGATCAATTAACTGAAACCATCACGTCGCTCAAAGCAGGCGTTGATCCGCTGAAAATGGACCCGAGTGCGTTTTTGTCACCTCAACTGATGACTTCTTGACCCCTTCTCTGTAGCCATAGCAGGAAAAATAGCTGACCTCGAGCAAACTGTCCGGGAACTCCGTAAGCAGGTTGCTGCGTCTCGATGCGCTCTTCATGTATACGACAAGAAGCATGAGGGCGATACCGCATATGCCGATGATCGCATATACGATGCTGCTCAGCATCTTCTCGGGATTACTAATGCCATGTCCGAGGATTTAGAGCACAACAAGCAAATCATGGAGTGGCTCGAAAGTAAGTTCCCTTGTCACATCATAGGATAGTATATTCAACTACTGCCGTCAGAGTTCACGGGCCAATGTGTGTCAAAACTTCAGGTGGTCGGAGATGAGGCATCGAAAGCTAAGAAACACGACGAGGCACTTTCGGCCTACTCCACTGTATTGGCGCTTACATCCTCGCCTCCGAATACTGTGCTACTTGAATGGGCAAGGATAACATTAATTCACCGCTCGGCTACTGAGGCATTGGGTACTGCAGACAAGGTATGGCTTCCCTGATGATATAGAGCTACACAGTGATTCTTGTTCCGTTCAGTTCAAGCTTTCAAATTTCCGGATTTGTCGGATGATCTGTGACAGTCTTGAAGGCAACGAACGTGTTATGGAGGCGATTGGATGCTTCCGAAACATGCAGAGCCGGCTATCAGAAGAGACAAGCGCCCTCAGCGACTGGCCGGAATGGGAACTGGGTGAGCAATTGCATTGGCGACACAGAGACCAATCTGACAATGTCTCTAGATTTCAGACGACGTTGTATCGAGAAGCTCGAGAAGTATGCTGATGTAGTATTGGACTGCAAGGACCATGACACGGCCATCGGATACTATATGGGTGCACTCTCACTCGACCCGAAAAACGTCAGCATCATCGTCAAGTGCTGCAAGGCCAGGGTAGGTGTTTTGGAGGACGAAGTATTCAATGCTACTATGGTATGGATCGACTTGCGCTTCACACCAATTTGATGGTGATGACAGTGCGACCAGGCTATTGAACGTGACCCATCGAACTACATAGGCTACAAAAGGAAGCATGCTGCATTGCATAGCATGGGGCGTTACGGAGAGGCATTCAGCGCATTCGAGATGATGCTATCAAGTATCGAGAAATCAACTAACCCCCAAATTCACAGTGAGCCTGTCTTCTTCATATCGTGCAGAACCATGAGTTGATTTCGTCCTAATGTCAGACCAGCGGAGTCGATATCTCGACACGACTCCGCTAATTCGGAAAGTCATCGAGCAGACCATTCGCGACATCCCCCATGTGCTCATTGACGTCACCACTGGCCATCTTTGCGATAAAACACTGCAAGCGGCGGCTTTTGAGGAACTCCAGATATTCCACGAGTTACGGTCTTCGATGATCATTCGCGATCGGCTTGATCATGCACGGATTCAACAAGAGGTGGAGAAGTTCTACCAATACGTGATGCTTTCGCACAGGTGGCAGCCTGTTGAGCCATCGTTCCAGATGGTCGAGAACATCTCAATCTATGGACTACCCGTGTCCCCTACGAACAACAAACACATCAACTTTTGCAAGCTCGTGCGGTATCGGCGCTTCCGGTGGGCTTGGAGTGACACATGTTGTGTTAACCAGGCCGACAAGGGCGTCCAACAAGAATCTGTCGTAGCCATGTTTCGGTGGTATCGTCGCGCGGCGCTTACAATCATCCATCTTCTCGGAGTTCACTCCAAGTCCCAGGAATTTGGTTGTTTGTTGAGGAGCATCTGGAACACTCGCGGGTGGACGTACCAGGAGTACGTTGCTTCAAGGGTTGTGCAATTCTACACGGAAGATTGGAAACCGTATCTCGATCTGAAGCTATATAACCACAAAGAGTCTCCCGTTATTCTTGCGGAGATGGAGCAGGCAACAAATTTTCCTACGGAGAAGTTGACCACGTTGCAACCAAGCTTGCATAGGGTGCGCGAGAAGCTGTACTTGGCTTCGAAGCGCCAAACGACGCGGCAGGAAGACATCGCATACTCACTGTTCGGTATCTTCAAAGTTGCCATCCCGGTCATATACGGCGAGGGAAACCAAGCTGTCGGCCGACTGTTGGAGCACATCCTACCCCGTTCGAACGACGTCACCATTCTTTCTTGGACCGGGAACTCAGGTGATCACCACAGCTACCTCCCTGCCGATCTCACTGTTTATGATCGAGTTGTGCCGCCGCATGTTCCGGAGCTGATAGAGAGTACCGAGATGGATAGGAGGACCATGGGACTACGGTCGTGCTCCCCAGATCTCTCCCCGATCATTGAATTTTACCAGCGGCTTCACGATCTCCCATCGTTATCTCTTGATTCCAGCAGACTGAGACTGGCCGGTCTCGTTTTCCCCTTGACAAACATCACACACCTCTCGGAACGTGATACGAACGCGGGCCTCCGTCTCTATCATGCCACAACACATATCCTAGGCAATGCAGTACAGATTGAGACCAAGGATGACCTGGCGGGGATGTACGGACTAGTTCTGATCCACCCCTGGATCAGCCCTCTCGTTGACCTGGATTTAAGTGGTGGCGTTTCGCGGTTCGATTTAGCGGCACGTGCACTGCGCCTCGTCGTCGGGCTGAGAGAGCCGTTTGGCGCATTGTTGCTGGCCTCGCAGGGGCGGGTACAGTACAAGCGTGTCGCGACGGACAGTTTCATACGAGTTCAGATTCGGGCGGAGACAACGTTGGGGGAGTTGACGGAGAGTATACGGACGGTCGACGTGCAGTAGTCGTGCGTCGGTGAGTCTGGATTTGGCTGTTTGACGATGTGCTTTTCGTGCTCACCTCACATGCACGCCCACTGGCACAGAAACGTAATTGTTTTGTCATGAATATGTGATGTCCATGCGTGTTTCTGTTTTCCCTGAGACTCTCGTTTTGATGATGAGCAATCTCAAACAGTGTCCGTGGGATGGATGCGTTAGTGTGGTAAGTATACCGAGCTGATGCGTGCGACTTATGTTGGTGGATAACCTTGCCAGCCTAAAATTTACATGGGTTGCATCAATCTGTACTGGGTCAGCTTCAAATTCACGATTGAACGGCAAAGCGATGAGTGCGCGAACAGCCAATGATTCTAGCTCGCAGTCTGGTTTTGCTTCAACTTTACACTGAGATCGAGACGGAAGGCGATGCAAGGTGCAGCGTATAGTATCGTTCAGTCGTCGCTGAGGTGATCGCACTCCATGCAGTGCCTATGTTGAATGACATCGCCCGAACAAGAGAGGAAAGTATAAATAAGTAAGCACTCGAACGTCGCTCAAAGGTAGGGTCTGAGGGGGGAAAGAACAAATAATATCATCCATTATGTAGTCCAAGGCCAACAATAGCTACTGAACGTTGACCGTACGGATGCAGTCCATCAGTTCCATCCACGGCGTCTCCTTCCGAATCTGAACCTTGATGAAGCTGTCTGTCGCGATGCGCCTATACTGCTTGCGCCCCTGCGAGGCAAGCAAGATCGCACCGAACGGTTGCCTGAGCCGAACGGCGAGCCGCATTGCACGCACGGGCAGATCAAACGAAGGAACATCATCCTCGAAATCTTCGTCGATCAAAGGAATTATCCATGGATGGACGAGAACCAGACTCTGCGTCGCCAGCGAGTCGTCCTTAGTCTCGATCCGTATGTCACCGAGAAATGAGGTTGTGACGCGATAAACGTGGAGGCGGGGATCGGATTCGGGTGCAGGGAGATGGAGGATATCGGTGAGGCGGAAAACAAGCCCTGGAAGCCTCAATCGACCAGAAATAAGGGACAATGAGGGGAGATCATGAAGCCGTTCGTACAATCGATCGATCAGGGAAAAATCAGAAGGACACGACCGCAACTCGATAACCATCCGATTCATCTCGGCGGCCTCGACAGGTTGTGGAACATGTGGCGGAAGGACTTGGTCATAAGCAGTGAGATCGGACGGGAGGTAGCTGTGGTTACTACCCGTATTCCCGGTCCAGGAAAGAATGGTGACGTTGTCCGAACGCGTAAGGATATGCTCCAAGAGTCGTCCGACTGCTTGTCTACCCTCTCCGTAGATGACAGGGATGGTGACGTTGAAAATACCGAACAAGCAATATGCAATATCTTCTTCTCGCGTCGTTTTCCGTGTCGAAGCCAGATAGAGCTTCTCCCGCACCCTCGTCAGCCCTGGCTGAAGCGTAGCAAGGGCCTGAGTAGTAAATCGTGTTGCCTGTTCCATCTCCGCAAGAATGATTGGGGATTCCTTGTGATTGAACATATCGAGATCGAGGTACGGCTTCCAGTCTTCCGTATAGAATTGTACGGCCTTGGAGGCGATATACTCTTGGTATGTCCAACCGCGTGTGTTCCATATGCTCATCCACAGAGACCCCTTTTTTGGCGAGTTGCCAGAGTGAACACCGAGGAGATGGACGATCGTGAGCGCTGCATGACAATACCACCGGAACATAGCAACCACTGATTCCTGCTGAACTCCCTTGTCACTCTGGTTAACGCAGCACGTGTCACTCCATGCCCATCGGAAGCGGCGAGACTGCACAAGCTTGCAGAAACTGATGAGCTTGTCGTTCGCAGGAGATGTGGGTAGTCCGCCGATTAGGGTGTTCTCGACAAGTTGGAAAGATGGCTCGGGTGGCTGCCACCTGTGCGAGAACATCACATATTCGTAAAACTTTGTCACCTCCCTTTTGATGCGTGCACTGTCGAGCCGATTACGGGTAGTCATGGAAGACCTCAACTCGTTGAACATCGGGTGCTCCTCGAAAGCTGCCGCTTGCATTGCTTTATCATAGAGACGGCCGGTGGGGATGTGGATAAGTACACGGGGAATGTCACCGATCGTCTGTTCGACGACCTGGCGAATTAGCGGTGTCGTATCAAGATAACATCTCTGCATGTCTATCAGCACGAAATCAGCCCGTATCCTCTAGGTAACCTCGATAAAACGGGCTCACTACGGATTTGTGGGTCAGGTGAATTTCCCATGCTGGAAAGCATCATCCCGAACGCTTCGAATGCCTCCTTGTAACAACCCATGCTATGTAATACAGCGTGTTTCCTTTTGTGCCCTTTGTAATTCAGTGGGTCACATTCGATAACCTGATCATACTATCAGTGCTATCGACATGGCGCGAAGCGTGAACCGATACATACCTTGGTAACATTTACGAGTTCGTTCTCCAACAAGCCTGATCGCGCCTTGCAGCATTTGACTATGATGTCGTTGATGTTTTGCGGGTCAAGGGAGAGTGCGCTCAAGTAGGATCCGATGGCCGCATCGTGGTTCTTCGAGTCCCTTGCCACATCACCCCTATTTTCCAGCTTCTCGACGCAGCGTCGTTGAAAATCTTGAGATATTTTCAGTCAAGTCTCAACATCGTTATTGCAGCTACTCACCCTGCTCCCATTGCGATAGTTGGTTTGAAGCACTCGTCTCCTGTGATATCTCGTCCTTCATCTTTCGGAAACATTTGATCGCCTCCGTAACTCGATCGTCAGCTTCAAGAACCTCGCAGATCGCCTGGTATACGCGAAACTTTGTCACCTTGAACTGAATGGAATGAGAATCTACATCCTACTTTAAACGACCATGAATACCATACCTTGCCTACAGCACCTAATGCCTCAGTCGTCGAGAAACGAATCAGTGCCATTCTTGCCCATTCCATCAGCACTGCTTTCGAGAGCGAGGGGGCGAGTAATAGTAGAATGGAGTAAGCTGAAAATGCTTCATCGGGTTTCCCCGCACTCAACGCTTCATCTGCGACTGCATGAAGCCTTGACACGCATCTGTCCGTGAAGTCTGATAACAGGAATTGGGTACACTTTATTACTATGATATGTTGGAGAGACTTACCTTGGAACCAATCGATGATTGATTTGTCGTGCTTCATATCCTCGGTCATCGTGTTCGCAATCTGGAGAAGAGACTGTGCGGCATCATATATGCGACCATGGGCATATAGTGTTTCGCACTCGTGTTTCTTGACATCTGCAAAGTACGCGTTTTGAGACGCAGCAAGCTGTTCACGTAGTCCTTGTATGGTTCGCTCGTGGTCAGCTATTTTTACGTGCGATGGTTACATAGAATGTGTCAGAGAGTTGTAAATTTGGTTGACGACAAACGCACCTGAACTAGCTTGTTGCGCATCAAGGTCTGCGTGTAGTAACCCAATTCTTTGTTGAGAGGTGGCAAGCGCGGAGCTGAGTTCCTGTACTGATTGTCGAGGTAATTTTGTGATCTAATAAACGGGGCTCTCAACGGCTACCAGAACTTACATGAGCTTTCATCTCGAGCACGAAGAGACACGAGCATCTCCTTTTCCTCGTTGGATGCAGTGAGTCGGTTTCGGAGTTCTTGAAGTGCTTTCTTGAGATTCGCGATATCGCCCTCTTGTGGAAATAAATATCAGCATAGTGGAGTCATACAAGTCAACAAATGTACTTTGACGATCATTCTGTGCACGTAGAGACTGGAACATGTCAACGAGATTGTGTTTTTCTATTAACCAGCGCCGGATTTTTCGCTTCAAGAGAACCTGTCGCACTGACTAAGGACAAACTGGTAAGGATGTGATCTCGAAAGAGTGCGGTTACTCACATCATCACAGTAGGTTGCGGGAAAGACGTGATAGATGTTCTGAACTGTGAGTGTCGTGTGAGCAGAGATCACAATGTCGCAGCTTGGCGAAATGGCCATAGACCAAATGCCCTTAGACCTGGACCAGAGAGAATAGGGGCGCTGGATGACAGTCCCTATTTGTTGACGCGTCGTGGTGTCCCAGAATGAAACCGACGACCCAGCGGAGGCCGCGATGACCTTGTTATTGCATGCCAGTGCGATTCCCTCTGGTGAGTTGTTGCTGTGAATGCGCCATTTCGAGAGCGTCTTCTTGGTGGATACTTCGACACAGTGGATGTCGCCGTCGTGAGATAGGGCAAAGAGCTGGGCCTCGCTTGCCCAAGCGAGTGATCTGTTCGAGAGCGAGTCAATCCGGATTGGAAAGTCTGCGAGGACGTCGCCGTTGTGACTGTCATAGACCCGAACGGACACGCGACTCCGTGTGGCGGTTGCAACGAATCTTCCTTCTGGAGAGAACTTGACCGTGGCCAACCAGTCGTCGTGTGTGAAAGGACCGAGCAGTCGTTTTCCTGTGGGAAATGACCAGATACTGACCATCTTGTCATCCGATCCTGTCGCGATTTGTGTCCCGTCGGTCGAGATGTCTACCGCACGCACATAACCGTCACCCGGGTGTACTTGGAACTCGGTCACCTTCTCGTGGTTCGTCGCGTTCCACACCATCACCTTGGCACTCTCCGTCCCAGCCGCGACCCACTTTCCGTCTTTCGAGACCGCCAGATGACAAATAACACTTCCGACATTCATCGACTTCCCTACCTCCCTGCCATCATCCACTCGCCATCGTCGAATCTTCCCTTCTACGCCACCGCTCACGAAGTGCTCACCGTCAGCAAGAAACACCATCGAATAAATGTTACTTTGACCAACGATTTCGATTGGATCCGCGTCGGGGGCAAGGGAGCCTTTGTCGCTCGATTCCTGTCAGTGAGTGTCCATGAATACATTTCTTTCGTTGGTCGTCAATGCTCTCACCTGCTGACCGCTGTCAAAGGGAAGTGGACTGCTCATCCTACTCGGTTCTGTTTCTCTTGTCAGCGTTCAATACGTTGATGCTCTTACTCAGGTACTGCTTACCGTTGCTCTCCGTTCGGGCCACCTTGGGATTACTTGGGCTTGGTTGAAGCACGATTCAAAGGGAATACCTCGCCACTTATGCTTTCGGCAATACACGTGTACTTATCCACTTTCAGGCAGTTACCCCGTACCTGGGCGCTCTCTATCGCGCTCGCGGCGACATGATCTACCAGCTTTCGATGGGGGAAACCACCATCCAACCAAGTTGGCCTATCAGTCATGAATTTTGAGGGCAATTTTTCTCTCATCTCGTTTCGACATTTCTCGCATGTCACAACAGCCCCATTTTCCATCAAACGATGCTTTGGCGCCAGTTATTCAATTCCGATTATCTCGTAGAGCCATCTTGCTGCTTGAACAAGCAATACGATTCCCGAATATCATAGGCCTGGTGTACCCTTTCGTTAGGATGTATGTCTGCTGATCCTCCTTCCAATCGAGTGTTCTAAACATACTTCTTGAACGACATCGCGGGCGCGGGAAAAGTTTTCGAACTAAGTAGCATGCAGGTCCCGCATGGAATCTTGGGGTAGATAATCTACTCACGCGATCCCTTGGCGAATTAGCGCGATTGCGCCAACTTGGACACAAATCATGCTAGTATGCGGCTGACCATACCTCCGGTACTTGACGCTGCGTACAATCCTCAACACGATTGTCGCTGTTAGTACCTCCGTTTGGCATAGGCTACATACATCAGTTGTGTCTGTCTCCTTCAAATCCCCCCTGCCAGTACTCTCCCGTAGGCGGCCGTTAGGTAGGAAGACAATTCCTTACCCTTCCAGTTACTTACTAGTAGCGTATGGAGAAAAAAAAAGGAAAACGGCACCCTGCTGCTCCGGTCGTGGCTAGCGCCCGATCCTATTTTCAGCGCTGCAGCTCTGGGGGCTGGACGAATAGTATCGTTTTCCTGAGTCTCAGGAGTGTTCAAGGACGCAAGTTACCATATAAATCACCAGGGCCGGCTCGTACCAACTTCTCTCTGGGCAGGGTGTGTCGCATTGTGGGTAATCTTACCACATCATGTGGTCGCACTGGTCGGATGTAACCGATGGATCGATGAACGCCCAGGGTGCATGGGGCGACTTATTCCCAGGGAGAGATAGCGCATCAGTCCCTCTTTCACAGTGCTGAAATCTACCCAAGAATGTCTTCTAACATGCAACGACAGCGGAGCGGAGGTAAGTTGTACGTATGTTAACCATTCAAAGCAGCACACTTACAACAACATTTGCATCCTGATAAGGGATGGATCAACCAACTCCCACACAGCGTAACAGTGAGTAGCACACGGGAAACGCTATTGGCGAAGGGTCCAAGTTGACAAGAACACATACAGACGGGCCGAGTCGATCAGCCCCCGCACAAAGATACAGTGAGTAGTAAAGTGGCAAGACCACGACGGAGAGCACCAACAAAGTGTACAGACGCCGGGCCGAGTGGTTATGCCGGGTTCGGGGTTTACGGTGAGTACCACGCTAGTACTAGGCAAGACCATCGAAGTAGGGCATTGACAAGAATATGCACGTCAGAGACGAGTGAACCAGCCCTTTCCCAAAGCAACAGTGAGTAGTGCATGGGCCCTAAAACTATCAACGGAAGGTGTTGACAATGATATGTACAGGATGGGCGAATCCATCTGACCCATACGAGAGTTCCAGTGAGTAGTACGAAGATAACACCATCGAAGCATAGCATTGACAAGAATATGCACAATAGGGACGAGTGAAACAGCCCTTTCCCAAAGTAACAGTGAGTGGTACATGGGCCCTCAAACTATCAACGGAAGGCGTTGACAATGATGTATACAGGATGGCCGGATCCATCTGTCCCATACAGGAGTCACAGTGAGTAATAAGCGGTCAAGAAAATTTTAGTAGCGCATTGACAAGAATACATACAACAGGGACGAGTGAACCAACCCCTGCGCAGAGTAACGGTGAGTGGTGCATGAACAAGACCATCGGATGATCGACAGAGGGCCTTGACAAGAATATCTGCAGAAGGGCCGAGTAGACATGCCGGGATTAGTAGGACTTATGGTGAGCAGTGCCAGCCCAAGACCATTGGTGAGGGCATTGACGACAACCAACAGAATATCCAGCTCCACCTCACCCTCCACCTTCCGTCCCAAGTGCTGGTGAGTAGTGAGTAGGCAAGACCATCGAAGGAGTGCATTGACAAGAACATGGTCATAAGGGACGAATCCGCCTACTCCGCTCGGGAGTAGCAGTGAGTATTACGCGGGAAGGAGAATCGAGGTAGACCATTCGCTGGAGCATGAACTTGACAATGCTACTATGGTATGGGTTGACCTTCGCACCCCAAGTTGATGGTGGTGACCATATAGCCAGGTTATTCAATGCGATCCATCGAACTATAAAGGCTACGAAAGGAAACATGCTTTATTGCATAGCATGGGACGCCACAAGGAAGCATTCAGTGCATTCGATGCAATGATCTCGAGGATCGAACAATCACCCAACCCGCAAATCCGTGGTGAGTTAGCCAATGTTCCCCAAATTGAAGATGCGTTGATTTCATCTCTGTGTTAGCACTTCGAGGTCGATATCTCGACACGACTCCATTGATTCGGAAAGTCGTTCAAGCGACCATTCGCGACATTCCCCGCGTACTCATTGACGTCACTACTGGCCGTCTGTGCAGTAAAAAAATGCAAGCAGCTGCTTTCGAGGAACATCCGATCTTCAATGAACTGCGGTCTTCGATGACTACAGACGATCAACTTGATTGTGAACGGATTCAGAGAGAGGTGGAGAGGTTCTACGAATATGTGATGTTTTCGCACAAGTGGCAACCACCTGAGCCAACATTCCAGATGGTCAAGAATATCTCGATCTATGATCTACCCAGATCCCCCACGAATAGCAAGCTCATCAGTTTCGGCAATCTCGTACGCTCTCGTCGCTTCCGATGGGCGTGGAGCGACACGTGCTGTATCGACCAGACCGACAAGGGCGTCCAGCAAGAAGCTATCCTTGCCATGTTTAGGTGGTATTATCGCGCAGCACTGACAATTGTGCATCTTCTTGGTGTTCTCTCGGGGTCGCAGAGAAAGGGTTCCCTATTGCAGAGTATCTGGAACACTCGCGGGTGGACGTATCAGGAGTACGTTGCTTCGAAGGTTGTCCAATTTTACACGGAAGATTGGAAGCCGTATCTTGGTCTCGAGATTTTCAACCACAAGGATTCCCCTTTCATTCGCTCCGAGATGGAACATGTCACAAGATTTGCTGCTGAGCAGCTCGCCACGCTGCAGCCAGGCTTGGACATGGTCCGCGAGAAGCTGTACTTGGCTTCGAAGCGCCAAACAACGAAAGAGGAGGATATCGCGTATTCGTTATTTGGGATATTCGACGTGGCAATCCATGTCATGTACGGCGAGGGTAATAAAGCGGTCGGTCGACTATTGGAGAAAATCCTCACGCGCTCGGCCAACGTCTCTATTCTCGCTTGGACCGGGATCTCGGGTAGTTACCACAGTTGCTTACCTGCCGACCTCACTGTCTACGATCAAATTGATCCACCACACATTCTGAAACCAATCGAAGCTGCCGCAATGAATCGAATGGTCACGGAGTTGTGGTCATCCTTTCCCGATCTCTCCCTGATTGTCAGGTTATATAACCAGCTCCATGATCTCTCATCATTGTCCCTGGTCTCTGGTCGACTGAAAATTCCTGGTTTCGTTTTCTCTGTCACTGGTCTCACCCCTCTCTCTGGACCTGAACCCAACTCGGGCCTTTATGTTTACCGCGCCAAGACGCCAATTATCAGCGATGTATGGATCGAGACCAAGGATGGCTCACTAAGGAAACAGAGTTTAGTCCTTGTTCATCCATGGATTGGCCCCTTGATCGACGAGGATTTCTCAGGTGGTCGTCCTCTTTTTGATCTACGCGTGCTCTTAGGCTCGTCGCTCGTCTTAGGCAGCCGTTCGGTGCACTGCTGCTTGCCTCGCAGGGGCGGGTACAGTACAAACGCGTTGCTACGGACAGTTTCATCGAGATTCAGGTCCGGGCAGAGACACCGTTACAGGAGTTGATATCTAGCATCCACAAGGTTGACGTACAATAGTTATCCGTACATTATTGGCTTTGGATATTAGATCACGTACTACCCTCTTTTTCCTTTTCCTGACTGTGTCCCATCTTCGGAGGTAGTCACTTCGTCCTGACTCGCTGGCTGTATTATGTGCCAGATATCCATGTATTTTTCTCTCGTCCCGCTCTCGTGCCAACAGCTTTACTTCTTGGCTGTTTCACGATGTTGCATTTACATATAAATCGACCAGTGCACCAGGCTTCCGAACCACATCTCTTATACGAACTTTGATTACTATACCAAAGTTTCTATCCAAGAAAGATTCTAGGATCCCGGATGATCAACAAGTCTGTTGTCGACTACCCCAGTATATCCCAATATGACGCTAGCGCGTCGCCGCTCCCCAAAGCGTCCTGGAGGCCGGAGAGAGCAATGTCATCACGAGCTCAGGCTGTCTCTGCGCTAGCAGTCATCGATCTCGATTGCCCCTCCACCGCAATCCACCGTGTCCTTGCAGCTCGAAGCTCAGCGCTCCCGAAAACTCACATACCGCTCCGAGTCGTTACCGCTCCCGTGTGTTACTTTCCCATACACCATGGGGGACTGGGTCGACGCGCAACCGGTACACATCGCGCCTGGGGCCAACGTGCTATGACCATTTTCTCAGACGTGTGCGTTTCATAAGTAGCACGACCGACGCGCTCTTGTCGAATGCGAGCATCACAAGGACGAGTGGCCAACCGAGTCTGGTAGGGCCGGTCACAGATACGGAAGCGCGGGTGCGGCGGGGGACGTCGCGAACGCCGATATGGGCTCGCGGCCGAGCATAGTCCGAATCTGATCTCAAAAAACCGGATCAACTTCATCGTATCCGGAGTGCAGGGGCTGCGGATACATGACGGCGTACCTGAGCGGAGATTGTGGCTAAAATTGTGATTTCAGTGGGCGCAGTGCAGCGTGCCAACAGCTGCCAGGGGCTCGTTCGTGATTTGGAGGCATAATTAAGTGAATGCAAAGGATACCATCACATAACATTACGATGGCGCATTCCTGCCTCAGCGTTCAGCGGAGGAAACGACCTGGAAGAGGACTTTCGAAGGTGGGTTGGTCGATATAATTTATTGTTGATGAGCCAGTGGGAACGCTGCGAGGCTGGGTCTGGGTGTAGGCTGCTGTGATGACCAACGCATCAATGATGATCACGGTTGCCTGCTGCGTCTCTTCCCGGGCGCTTCTGGTGGACGGTCGGCGATGGGATGAAATTTTCCTCTGCCGCCCGGAGCCACAATGTCGGCGAAGTCCTTCAATTTCCGTCGATCCTGTTGAATGTGAAGTTCCATT